>JAHHUM010000977.1:26151-258180 GCA_036173005.1 Crenichthys baileyi
ATTTTCCATAACATTGCCTTTTGCTGTTAATAAACTGATTAGGCGACAATTTTTACTAGAAAATGGTTGCTACTTCTCTTTTAATAAAGAAATAAGTTTGGCCTTTATCCAGTCTTGTGGACAAACACCTGTGGTCAGACTTAGGTTTATTATGTGAGAAATGGCTGGTGCAACAAGATCTGCTGCCATCTTCAGGAAGTTACCATTGATTTAATCAACACCTGGAGGTTTATTTTTAATGTTTCTTATAATTTCTTCCACTTCACTGTTACTTTTCTAAATTTAAAAATGCTGTTTTTTTTATTTCATAATTTAATTTTAAATTTGCAAATTAGATGCATTATAAGTTGTTGACATCATTTCCCTTAATGTCTTCACTTTTTGTATAAAATAATTATTAAAATAATTAGCTATATTTACAGAATTTGTTAAAATATTATCATCAGCCTCAATAAAAGTTGGCATAAGTTTTCTTTTCCTAGAAATAGTACCTGCACACAATTCTGGAGCATTTGTAAAAATATAATCAATACAGGTTGAGGTGATTGTTCCATTGTTTTTCTGAAAAGTCCTAGTTGGTGTAGTAACAAGTTGTACAAGTCCATTTGCAGTTGTGACATCAAATAATTGTATCATCAGTGAACATTTATTGATAGCCAATTGATGCCTTCCATTAAGTACATTTCTAAACCCAGTGTGCTGCTATAGTCCAGCATCTCAGACTTTGTACTTAAATATTTACTATCTGCAATTGGAGGCCGGTAACAGCATCCAACCGAGATGGGTTTTATGTGAGCTATATGTATTTCTAGCCATATGACCTCAGTATTGTAGTTCATAATTTCTTCTCTAATCCATACAGGTATATGAGCCTAATCATAGAAAAAAACGCCACCCCCATATTTATTTCTATCTTGTCTAAAAATGTTATATCCATAAATGTTCAAATCACTATCCTTGAACGTATCATCTAAGTGAGTTTCAAAGATTGCAAGGATATTCAGGTTTTTGGATGACTGGATGGAAAGTGCCTGTGAATAGCTACTTCAGATCTTGCCACATATTCCTAATAGGATTTAGGTTTGGACTTTGACTGGACCATTTCAAAACATCAATATGCTTTGATCTAAACCATTTAATTGTCGTCTGGCCGCATGTTGGCGGCCATTCTGTTGTTGGGGGAACCCCCACCCCAATCTAATGTTTTTGGCCTCCCTTTCTTCCAGTGCTCTACTTTTAGCTTGATTTATTTCCCATTCAGGAATCCTTCATGAGGACTAGCAGATCGAGGCACGTGACGTCGCCCGGTACGGCAGAGCTCGGGGTCCCACCCTGGAGCCAGGCCTGTGGTCGGGACTCGCCGGAGAGCGCCTGGTGGCTGGGTTGCTCCTCGCGGGACCAGGCCGGGCCAAGCCCGAACGAGAGAAGCGAGGCCATCCCCCAGTGGGCCCACCACCTGCAGGGGGAACCGTAAGGGACCGGTCCAAAGAGGATTGCGCGACGGACGAAGGTGGAGACCTCAGCGGCCCAATCCCCGGATGCTTAGGCTGGCTCTAGGGACGTGGAATGTTACCTCGCTGGGGGGAAAGAGCCTGAGCTTGTGTGGGAGGTTGAGAGATATTGACTAGAAATAGTCTGGCTCGCCTCCACGCACAGCGTGGGCTCTGGAACCCATCTCCTTGAGAGGGGCTGGACTCTCTTCTACCCTGGAGTGGCCCACGGGGAGAGGCGGCGGGCTGGGGTGGGTGTGCTTGTTGCCCCCCAGCTCAGCTGTCTCGTGTTGGGGTTTACCCCAGTGGATGAGAGGGTCGCATCCCTGCACCTTCAGGTTGGGGACAGGTCTTTGACGTCGTTTCGGCCTACGGGCTGAGCGGTATTGCGGAGTACCCGGCCTTCCTGGTGTCCCTGTTGGGGGTGCTGGATAGTGCCCCTCCCGGGGACTCCATTATTCTGCTGGGGGACTTCAACGCCCACGTGGGAAACGACATTGACACCTAGAGAGGCATGATCGGGCCTCCTCGATCTGAATCTGAGTGGTGCTTTGTTATTGGACTTCTGTGCTAGTCACGGATTGTCCATAATTAACACCATGTTCAAACATAAGGGTGTCCATCAGTGCACTTGGCACCAAGACACCCTAGGCAGGAGGTCAAAGATTGACTTTGTTGTCGTATCATCAGACATTCGGCTGGATGTTTTGGACACTCGGGTGAAGAGAGGGGCTGAGCAGTCCACTGATCACCAGCTGGTGGTGAGTTAAATCCGCTGGAGGAGGAGAAAGCCGGACAGACTTGGTGGGCCCAAGCGCATAGTGAGAGTCGGCTGGGAACGTCTGGCGGAGCCCTGGGCCAGGGATGTTTTCAACTCCCACCTCCGGGAGAGTCTTGACCATATTCCGGGGGATGTTGGAGACATAGAGTCAAGAGTGGACCATGTTCTCTGGATCTATTGTCGATGCTGCTGCCTGTAGCTGCGGCCGTAAGGTCTGTGGTGCCTGTCGTAGCGGCAATCCCAGAACCCGGTGGTGGACACCGGCAGTAAGGGACGCTGTCAAGCTGAAGAAGGAGTCCTATCGGCTGTGGTTGGCTTGTGGGACTCCTGAAGTGGCAGACGGGTACTGCCATGGCCCGGGCTGTGGCAGAGGCAAAAACTTGGGCCTGGGAGGAGTTTGGTGAGGCCATGGAGAAGGAATACCGGTTGGCTTCGAAGCAATTCTGGCAAACCGTCTGGCGCCTCGGGAGGGGGAAGCAGTGCTTCGCCAGCACTGTTTACAGTGGGGGTGGGAGGCTGCTGACCTCGACTGAGGACATTATCGGGCGGTGGAAGGAGTACTTCGAGGATCTCCTCAATCCTGCCATCACTCTGTTTCCCTGGTGGAAACAGAGGCTGGGGACTCAGGGTTGGACTCTTTCATCACCCAGGCTGAAGTCACCGAGGTGGTTAAAAAGCTCCGCGGTGGCAGGCCTTCGAGGATGGATGAGATCTGCCCTGAGTACCTCAAATCTCTGGATGTTGTGGAGCTGTCATGGTTGACACGCCTCTTCAACATTGCGTGGCGGTCGGGGACGGTGCCTCTGGACTGGCAGAGTGGGTTGGTGGTCACCCTTCATAAGAAGGTTGACCGATGTGTGTGTTCCAACTACAGGGGGATCACACTCCTCAGCGCCCTGGTAAGGCCTACGCCAGGGTATTGGAGAGGAGAGTCTGGCCAATAGTCGAACCTTGGCTTCAGGAGGAGCAGTGTGGTTTTCGTCCCGGCCGTGGAACATTGGACCATCTCTATACCCTCTACAGGGTACTTGAGGGTTCATGGAAATTTGCCCAACCGGTCCACATGTGTTTTGTGGACCTGGAGAAAGCATTTGACTGTGTCCCTCGTGATGCCCTGTGGGGGGTGCTCCAGGAGTATGGAATCGGGGGCCCTTTATTAGGGGCCATCCGGTACCTGTACAAGCAGTGCAGGAGTTTGGTCTGCATTGCCTGCACTAAGTCGGACCTGTTCCCGGTGCATGTTGGACTCCGGCAGGGCTTACGTATGGCCATGAACTTTGGGTCATGACCGAAAGAACGAGATCCCGGATACAAGCGGCTGAAATGAGCTTCCTCCGTAGGGTGGCCGGGCACTCCCTTAGAGATAGGGTGAGGAACTCAGCCATCCGTTGAGAGGCTCGGAGTAGAGCCGCTGCTCCTCCACATCGAGAGGAGCCAGTTGAGGTAGCTCGGGCATCTATACCGGGTGAGTCCTGGACACCTTCCTCGGGAGGTGTTCCAGGCACGTCCCACTGGGAGGAGGCCCAGGGGACGGCCCATGACATGCTGGAGGGACTATATCTCTCGGCTGGCCTGGGAATCCCTTGGGCTCCCCCCGGAGGAGCTGGAGGAGGTGTCTGGGGAGAGGGACGTCTGGGTGTCTCTGCTGAGTCTGCTGCCCCCGCGGCCCGGTCCCGGATAAGCGGAAGACGACGAGTACGAGTATTTCCCATTCTTACCCGTTTAGTGTATTTAGAGTGATGATTAGCTTTACTTATTTATCAGCAGGGGCTTTGCTTTTGCCACTCTTTATTAAAGGGCAGATCTAGAAACTGCACTACAAAAAGTTGTCCTGTTGAGAGAGTCTCCCATCTGAGCTGGGGATCTATGCAGTTCCTTTGGAGTTACCATGGGTCTCTTAGGTGCTCTCTTAATACTATTTTCTTTATCAAGCCTGTCATTGTACCTGTCTTGATCAGTTTAAAGTTGAGCTATACGCTTTCCATTTTTTTAACAATGTGTAAAATGGAGCTCCATGAGATGTTAAAAAGCATGGGATATTTTTTATTACATAATTCTTCATTAAATCATGTATCATTTTCCTATCACTTCACAATTGTGTACTACGTTTTGTTGGGGTATGATTTGTAAGTAGGAATACTTTTGCAAGCTATTATTTCAGATAATTTATTGTTTTTATAAACGTCAGAATGTAATTTCATTTGTTGAGTTTCTACCTTACCGTAATATCCATTGCCAGTCTCCACATTCCACTGAGCCATTAGAATAATGGTTTTCGTAACATGACACAGTGGAAGTTGTCACTAACATTACATCCTGGAGCAGAATTAGTCACAGAGGAAAAAAAGCATTGCTGTTGTTCCAATTAGCAACTCCCTGCATTACTTTCTTGACTCTCTGCTCCTATCTCTTTGCTCCTTACATTACTCCATCCATCCTCATTACACACAGTTTCCTCATCTCTCGTGCCCACTTCTTTTCTTCTTTCCTCTGCTTATATTAAAAACATTAGCTTCCCTATTGTGAGAAGATTTTCAGAAAGAAGTGACAAATAGGTAAGTATGAAACCTGTTTTATCTTCTTCTTTGTCTTTTCCTTTTTACATCTTTTTTCTGGGCACTGCTCCCCAGGCTGCAAGGTCCCTGTGGGCTCCCGGTGTTATCTGTGGGTGTTTAGCTGTTAGTCTGTCAGACTAATTCCATGGACAAACATAGCGACAATGTGGAATTCCCATTCCACAAAGAGAAAGAACGTAGGGGCCATAGGGCAGCCTGGAGACTGATGAGACCCACTAGCATAATTAAGGCCAGAACTTCCCTCAGGATGAGCCTCCATGTCCTTGTCTGTCTCTCTATCTCCTTGTATATCTCCACACATACACTATCTACCTGTGTCCTTTCTATCACCGTTCTTTGTTTTCATCTTTGGTTTCAATATGGTGTGTCTCCAGTGGTGGCAGCATGGAGAATATTTCATTCTTACTGCTGTGTGCATTGCGATGAACAGAGGGGTGAAACTGAGTAGAGGAGTGGAAAATTATGGGTCTATTAATTGAGCAACTGTATTTCTCCGTAAAAGTTTGAAATTAATCAAAGTATTAAGAGCTATTTAAGCTCCCTCTGTCACCATTTAACTAAATACATGTTTATTTCTGTCTTTAAGACGATAGTGAAGATTTTTAAAGAGACCCTGAACTGCAGAGACTCCTTTTTCTTTCCAATATGCTGACTGTCAAGTTCCCATTTAATTATTAGCCACTTAGGGATTCTTCCAAAGTGGAGAAATATCACAGCTATTTTAAATTAAATAGGACCATAGGCAAAACTGCTTTATTCTTTACATATACAGCAATAACGCTTTGGTAAAGTTGCGTGCACATTACACTCTAGAAACTTAGTCCAGGTTTACATATGGACTGATTCAGGTCTGCGTTGATTTAAAATGTGGTTAAGTGACAAACGTCTAATGTTAAGGCCACAAAAGAGTAGGTTAGCAAGAATAGCCAATGACATGAATGCCTAAACAAGTAATATTTAGGCCAAAACAAATTATATGTCCATACATGTTCTGCACCTTTTAAATTCTTGTGGGGATCTGTTGCTCCGAGGGGCAATGAGTGAAAGCAGCGTCTTTGAACTGTGGGAGGAAATGTTGTCAACCAAGCTTCAAGTCACTAACTTTCCAGCAATACCTCCTCATTAAAAAGCATGTGGTGACAGTGGACTTGAGTGCATCGAGTCATTTACTTTGCAGCAATCCCTCATACTGAGCAGGCATCCAGTGACAGTGGAAAGGAAAACTTCTTTTAAGAGGTAGTAACCTACAGTTATGGGTAGAGTGAAGGTGGGAAGTTTCTAAACTGTAGAAAAAAATGCTGGATGGCAGTGGAGAACATCACATAATTTGAGCAGACTACACAGAAGGTTGATATTAAATATAATAAATATTTCCATATAAATCTCCTAACCGATTATTCTAAATAAAGGGGATATAACGGTCAAAATCTTATGACTTCTGCTGTGTAAATCCAGTGTCAAAGTGACTTACTTAACTAAAAAAAAAACCTTTGCAATCATATCATTTGTTATAAATTTATAATAATTACATTAATTTTCAAATGAGGATTTGTCTGTTTCTCTTGTGCTATGTGATCCATCATAGAGGTATGTCTAGCTACATTTACATGTCTTCGTTTCAGACTGTGAGTGATAATTTTTTTATTTTTACATCACTCTCAAGTCTTTCATTCTTCATAGACTACATAATTTACAGACGCGGACTGGGTTGTGATGGAAGGGCGAGACGTTTTAATTGTTGTCACTGCTCAAAGACCTATAGAGATAAAAAAGGACATGTTAAACTGTTAAAACTTGAATCTCCATTGCCCAGATCCTCCATTGCAGCCATCAGCAGCAGCAACAACATCAGGCCCCTCAGCAGCAGTAACACCTGACCCATCATCAGCAGCAGCAACAACATCAGGCCCCTCAGCGGCAGTAGCAGTAACATCCGACCCATCAGCAGCAGCAGCAGCAGTAACATCAGGTCCCTCAGCAGCAACAACATCAGGCCCCTCAGCTGCAGCAGCAGTAACACCTGACCCATCAGCTGCAGCAGCAGTAACACCTGACCCATCAGCAGCAGCAACATCAGGCCCCTCAGCTGCAGCAGCAGCAACATCTGACCCATCAGCAGCAGCAGAAGCAGTAACATCAGGTCCCTCAGCAGCAACAACATCCGGCCCCTCAGCAGGAGCAGCAACAGCCGGCCCATCAGCAAAAGCAGCAGTAGCAACATTAGGCCCTGAGCAGCAACAACCCAGGGGCACTGCGAGTCTCTTCTGCATTTTGGATCCAGGGTAAGTAGTATAGCTATTCTGCTGTAAATTTCCCCAATAGCAATGAATAACCAACCTAATGGCATTATGTTTTGCTTTTTTTTTTTTAATAGATACCATTAAAACATATGACAAAGGATATTCTTTAACACTAGGACTCCCAGAATTCTAACACTACTAGAACTCCCAAGTTCGTCAATTTGACGAAAATTTTGGTTTTGATAAGAATTAATAATAGTATTTGATCATAACCTATTATGGTTTATTTTTGTTATTTATAAATAGTACTGAAAAATAATACAGAGTAGCGGGTATATTTAAAAAAAAAAGCTTTACTAATCTGACCAAAAGCTTGACAGCTCCATATTACGCCCCCCTTTCACTTCGCGGACATAAACTTGCGCTAAAAATACCTTCAGCTCATCCACACTCATGTCTGAGGAGGAATCATCTCCTAAAACTCTGCGGGCCTCAGCCACACTGCAGCCCTGAATGTAGATAAGCATTTCGGCATCCACCACGCAGAGGAACGCGGTCTGGGCATCTTGGATCTGGCGCTCTGTCAACGCGTTCTGGCTCTGATGCCTCCCTCTACTTTCTTCCTCCCTTACCACTGTCCACACAGCACCATCCTTTCCTATTTCCTCATCCTTCCCAGGTGTGAGCTCGTCTTGCGATGAAAACGCTGTAAAGCGCAGAATAGATTGTTGTTACTGGGCTACTATATCTATGACCTAACTTATTGTTTATTTCTTTGTCCATTATCAGTACCTTGATTTGTAGTTTCTCTCCTGCCAGGGAGCTGGATTGTTGGGTTTATAGCTGGGCACTGGGCACCTGGCTCGTCTCCCTGTCTCTGAACCTGCGCTGATTGTGGCACTGTTGCTATAGTTTATTTATTATTAGTTTACTAATCTGTAAACTATAGCCTAAAATGATAAAATCGTTACATAGGCTAGTCTTTTACTACCTTGAAATTTAATGTTGTCAATATGGCCGTTTAATGTTGAAATATAGCACAAATAAATCCAATATCTATCTATCACTATCTGAGAATGTTTAAAGGGAATAACATATGTTACATTTAGGAAAGAAAGACAATTCCTTCAATCTGTTTTGTGTGCTCTGATGTGTATATCCTCGAAGGTTTACTGTAAGTTCTGAAACAAAATCAAAACCATTTCTGAGAACACAAAGATTTTTATATTTCCTCTTCTGCCATAATGGCAGTTCATTTGAGATCAATTTGAAATCCAATGATGACAGTCATTTGATTTTTAAGACAGGCGGCCTTCATGTTTATTGTTTTACTGACTAAAAGTTCCTTTCTAAAATATAGACCGCGCTAATCTGATCTGATCATGCAGCATGGAAGCAGCTGCGTATAGGCAAGATGCCCCAAAAGTGGTTCTGTACTCTGACTCCTAAATGTGCTATATATGTGTATTTTTTTTTCTGGTCCTTCCTTTATGTTGTGAAATAAATTAGATCTTTAACCTCATGTTGTGTCTCTTATTGTTGTCCTCAATGTGGGTTTGAATGTGATAACTTTTAGACTTTGTACATACTGTATATTACAGTTTTTTTGTGTAGAGCAAAAAGCTTCATGACTAGGTTTATTTCTGCCACATTAATTAAGAGGGAGTTCTACATGGTAAAGTAGGAATGCTTTCTGCTGCAGAAATTTGTTTTATGTTAGTAAAAAAAACAAAAGGACTGCAAAAAAAAATATTTATTGGAGAAACCAATGAATGCAAAACAGCATTATTTAATTTATATAGATCCACACAGCTTTTAAAAAAACAGCAACATATAGATAGATAGATAGATAGATAGATAGATAGATAGATAGATAGATAGATAGATAGATAGATAGATAGATAGATAGATAGATAGATAGATAGATAGATAGATAGATAGATAGATAGATAGATAGATAGATAGATAGATAGATAGATAGATAGATAGATAGATAGATAGATAGATAGATAGATAGATAAATAGATAGATAGATAGATAGATATCCTGATTGCATTCTATCGCAGTCAAATGTTCAAAACAGATGTGTGTGTAATTAGGTTGAGGCTTTTTCTTTCATATTTATGCTGATGGTGGAGTTCCTGAGCTTCTGAGACATTATCATATGGATAAAGGAGACATCACTGGATCTTCTGACAAGTAACACCAGCTCTTTGTCCAAATGAAGCTCTCAAAGAAGTATTTTATCTACAGTTACACATATGATTCACTTCTGTTCTAGGGTTGTAGGCTTGAATCTATGAAGGGTAAAATGAAATATCATGCCATATAAAACGAAATGTGCTGCCAAATGTCAGAAAGCCTAGTTTTAGTCAAATATCATGAGTCTTCCAACAAGATAATGACCCAGAACAAAAAGCTAAACCACAATTTACTCTTGTGTTTTAGCTGAAACATGGAGAAGGAAAAAGTGACCTTTCAAACCTGAGACAGCTGGAGAAGTTTACTAATAAGATGTGAGCCACCTGCTCCAGCTGTAGAAATCTGAGAAAATGACAAAAAAACTCATATGTGATGACATCTTTAAAAGGTTGAACAAGAAAATATGAAGTCTCCAGGCTCTTTTAATTACTATTATTTTTAAATGATAATTTTTTTGTCTTCATTTGTTTCAAACCGCTTCTTTCAGTTTTACATTATTTTAATACCCAAAATGGATTTGTTTTTAAAGTAATGGCAGTGTATGAACAACTTTGTCCCAACATGTACATTTACCCCTAACAATATCTCTGAAACCAACACTGTTGATTATTAAAAGATGAAGCTTGTGCCAAGAAGTAAATGATTGAATTTAGAAAAAAAAAACATGTCTGATGACAAAGGTTTTTGTTATTTTTGTATTTTATTTTATTTTATACGTACAGATTATGTGTAAAAATGTGTGTTATTGAAGATACGTACAAAAGAAACTCAGATGAAAGACGTCACATCAATCAAATCACTTCCTGTCATCGTCCAATCATATGTTGCGCATAATTTCTATTGTCACTTTCGCTGGATTTTTCTCCTCACTTCCTCTTACGTTCATCCAGTCAGACTTTGACTTGTTAATTCACTCACAATGACATGCTCATCGAATCATGTGCTGCGCTTAATTTCACTCATCCAATCAGGGTTGGTGTAGGAGAAATGGAGTTTTGACGAAGGTTCAGACTGTAAGATTCACCTCCATCATCTGCTCCGGGCAATGATGTCAGGTTTAGTGCAACGGAGGATCCCAGAATGCAGACAAACAGGCAGCATGATGGTAGGTGAAAAGATCTAATCTTTAGAAAAAACAAAAACTCACTCAAAAGAGGAGGCAGGAACAAAACAATAAACTGGCAGGCAAGAGAGGCAAAGCATGGTCCATAACACAGGGAGGCATGATCTGAAATGTTTCCGTGAGGAATGAACAAAACAGAAGTGTATTTATGGAGCGTGAACCAGGTGAAGCAAGAAGACAGATTAGCTAGGTGCAGGTGAGCCGAATAAAGTAATAAAGTTAATTGACAGGAGAAAACAAACCGTGGCTAGAGCCGAAAGAAAAATCAAGGATACAAACTAATAGAGATATAACTAGAAAAACATGAAACTAAAGCATAACCAGATCCAAAAAACCTAACTTGACAAAACATGAACAAGAAGATAAAAACTAAAACATGACCAGAAGCATGATTCAAAATCTATCAAGAATAATAATAATAAGAAGAAGAAGAAGAAGAAACCAAAAACACCCACAAATAATGAAAAATGACTTCTCCATGCATCTTTCCTCCATCTAATCAGCGTCAAATCCGCATGTCTCTTCAGCCAATCACCCTCTGACACTCCACTTTTAAGGACCTTCGGCCATGGATCTCCTCGCCCGTCAGCTGAGCTCATCCCTCCTCTGCCCCACCTCCATCTTCCTTCCCATCTCCTCCCGACTTCCTCACTTCCCCTGCCCTCCAATCCACCACCAGTTTCGGGTCCCGGGGGGGAAGACATCTTTAATTCTAAGCCTAAAATGTACATCTAAGCTCACGCCATTCTCAGCATTCATGTCTTCCTCCGGGGTCCGAGCGCCAAAGAAATAACCAAGTAATCATGTATCAATAAACTTTTCTAATTGCCATCTTTGTGCTCTTTGTGAGTCTTTTCAGGTTGAAATGTCTTAATTTAGATACTCCCACTCCTTCTGCAGAGATATCTACTTGGTGATAAAAGTCATAGTTTTAGCCACTGAAAAAAAAACTTGTTCCCTAGTATGAACTAAAGTCATTAACACAACCCGCTAAAGTTAACATTATTATACAGCATAAGTTTTATCATCTTACCATTTCGGATTTCATCCGGTGGAAGAGGTTTTGAGGTTTGGTCAAGTTGTTGTATGGTTCAGAATTACTTTTAGTGAAGAATGATGAGGCTCCTTCTGGTCTCTTCTTTAACCCAACAAACAAGGTCACAATTTTTGACCCACTGCTTGGTTAAAATGTCTCATTTCTGTCCCAACTGCATAAATCCAGCCTTTAGGTTAATGAAATAACCCATTCCATTTTTTTTTTTTGTGTTGCTCCAGCTGAAAAGCTAACGTGTGTGTGTGTGCTAGCTTGTTTTCACACCGAAAATGTGTTTGAATAATTTTATTACACACAGGCTATGTGAAATTAGATATGGTATTTTGATGTGGAAAAAGTAAAAAAGTATTAAGCACAGTATGAGTACAATCCATGCTGTTAAGACTTGTTAAATGTAACCTGTGTTAGCAGTGGGAGCTGTAGCTTTGTTAGGAGCGGCATGTGACAGCTCTGCTAGTGTAAGTGGTTGTTACTACTGATCTATCTGTGAAACACAGTGCCATGTCTCTAGGCAAGCTGGAAGATACCATCTCCTCCTCTGTATCCCCCTTTCTCCTGTGTGCACACAGACAATCACACACACAGCACGCAAAGCCTAAATGGCATGGATGGAGAGACGGGCCCTCAGCGGAAATGAGATTGGGAAGTAGACAGTCGTCCTTTTCTCCCTCACACCTGAGAGTCCCAGAGGCTCCAAAGAAAGGCACTTCTCCTTAAATCTCTCTGTCAAACTATCCTCATCCTCCATTCCCTCCTTCTCGACTTTCTTCCATCACCACAGGCGATTGGTTTGATCTGCAATCCCTGTTGCCTCGACACTTTCACTGCGTTCGCTGAACCTCACCCTGCTGTTTTCTCAACCTACACGAACCTGCATGTTCCGCTTAAAGCAAAACAAAACAGCTGCTGTGTCATAAATAGGCTTATATTTGTTGTCTTTATAACCTACCTAAGTCCAGGATGAAGCATTCCTTTAAAATATTTTTGCAATTTACCTTTATGAATTATTTGTTGCTTCCATCACTATTGCCTCAGTGTTTTATTGCCTCTGGTCACATCTACAAATTATAGGTTTTACATACAGTTTGCTTTGTCTTTACCCTCACTACAGACAAAGATAAGCTAATACAAAAACAGGAGTACAAGGTTCAACACAGGAGAGGAAATATTGCAAAGCGTGCCATCTCTAGGTCTTTCCTTTGAAAAATTTGATTATTTCACTTTTTATACAATTCATTAATACTTTGCCTTTTTACTGCACACATTAGTTTTATTTGGTAACTTTCTTTCATGTGATAAAATGACAGTCTATTTAAAGTAATAGCTGGATTTGCCATGTACTACTGTATTACAGTACATTATCTGTATTAGCATTGACTCCCACTTAAATCACTCAAGAAACTGCAGAATCAAAACTAATTTTTCCCAACTGGAGTTTCTACAGGACTAATTTATTATGCTGCTCCAATATGGGGTTATTGTACCAAAGGGCACCTAACCCATGCTTCTTAAAGTGTGCATAGCTTTATCATTTGCTTTGTAAGATGCCTCTGACTCAACATATCAGCTACAGACAATGTTTGCATGCAGAGCGGCTTGCTCAAATGCTAGGCTAACATTGGCATGCATGCTCTGTATTTTAATGTAATTTGACGTGTTGGTAATGCTCACATTTTATTTATCAGAGTGGTTCTATACCATTGTGTGTGGAGAAAATTACAGGAAAAGGTTTGTTTTCTTGGTTG
The DNA here is from genome assembly GCA_036173005.1 of Crenichthys baileyi. Taxonomy (NCBI): domain Eukaryota; kingdom Metazoa; phylum Chordata; class Actinopteri; order Cyprinodontiformes; family Goodeidae; genus Crenichthys; species Crenichthys baileyi. The sequence continues at coordinate 39,363 of JAHHUM010000977.1, forward strand.
AGGAACTTATTGCGTTGCTTTAAACTTTGAAAAAAATAATGACTGGGGATTCAAATAGAACAGGAACTGCAGCAGCCAATGTAGTTTCTCCTCTACTGTGAATATCATTGGAAAGAGTGTAAAGAGTGTATTGGTAGTTTTCAACCTTGGTTCTCAGGGCCATTTACAGGCTTCTCAATGGCCTGCTGGGGAGATAATGCAATCACTTGAATAAGGTGAGCTGGAGCAAGGACACCTTTATCACACAGGACTAAAATCGTCACAAAAGAAATTAAAAACTGGTTACAGAGTCTAACAGCTGCCAAAAGGAAAGGCCTATGATAATGTTCCTTTGTGTATTTAGGATGCACCACCCTGGCTTTATATTTTCTTTGGTGATCAACTTGAGTCAGCAGGGTTAGTTGCCATGGGCACTGGCTAGTCTTTGGTCGACTTTTGTTAGTTTCCATCTGGGTTTTCAAAAAAATATATATATATATTTCGGGGTTGGACAACGAAACTGAAACACCTGTCATTTTAGTGTGGGAGGTTTCATGGCTAAATTGGACCAGCCTGGTAGCCAGTCTTCATTGATTGCACATTGCACCAGTAAGAGCAGAGTGTGAAGGTTCAATTAGCAGGGTCAACGTGAAGAGCAAAGTTTTGCCTCATAAATATTGAAATGCACACAACTTATGGTGTGACATAACCAGAGTTCAAAAGAGGACCAAATTGTTGGGCACGTCTTGCCGGCGCATCTGTGACCAAAGACAGCAAGTCTTTGTGATGTATCAAGAGCCACGGTATCCAGGGTAATGTCAGCATTACCACCAAGGAAGAGAACGAACCACATCCAAACAGGATTAACTGTGGACCGCAAAGAGGAAGCTGTCTGAAAGGGATTGTTCGGGTTGCTAAACCGGATTGTATCCAAAAAAACGATAAAAACCACGGCTGCCCAAATCACGGCCAGAATAAATGTGCACCTCAACTCTCCTGGTTTCCACCAGAACTGTCCGTCCGGGAGGCTTCCACAGGGTCCAAATATGCACGGCCAGGGTTGTGGTTGCTATAGCCAAAACCTTTCGGTCACTCTATGCCACATGCCACAAACGTCGGTTTCAATGGTGCAAGGAGCCGCAAATCTTGGGCTGTGGACCATGTAAAACATGTTATTGTTCTCTGATGAAGTCCACCTTTTACTCTTTTCCCCACATCCGGGAGAGTTACGGTGTGAGATGAAGCCCCAAAGAAGCGTACCACCCAGGACTGTTGCATGCCCAGAAGTGAAGCCCTGGGGTGGATTCAGTGATGGTTGGGGCTGCCATATCATGGCATTCCTTGGCCCAATACTTGTGCTAGATGGGCGAGTCATGCCAAGGGACTAACCGAAACTTTCTTGAGGACCATGTGCATCCGATGGTTCAAACATGTATCCTGAACGCTTTCGGTGCCGTGTATCAGGATGACAATGCACCAATACACACAGCAAGACTGGTGAAAGATTGCGGTTGATGAAATGAAAGTGAAGTTGAACCATCTCCCATGGGCCGCAACAGTCACCAGATCTATAATTATATTGAGCCACTTTGCGGGTGTTTGTAGGAGCGAGTCGGGAAACGTTTTCTCACCACCAGGATCACGTAGTGACCTGGCCACTATCCTGCACAGAAGAATGGCTTTTAAAAATCCCCTCTGACCAATGTGCAGGAATGTATATTGTCCTTCCCCAAGACGAATTGACGCTGTATTGGCCGCAAAAGGTGGCCCTACACCATACTAATAAATTATTGTAGTCTAAAACCAGGTGATTCAGTTTCATTGTCCAACCCCTGTATATGACATAAGTATTTAGTTGTTGAATTAAAACCATGTGTTGATATTGTTTTAATGTTAATCATTTTTTATAAGCAATAACTGGTAAATCCTTTACTACCGACAAGAAGTGTTCTGGGAGGGATGTTGGGCATTTCACTCCAATATTCTTTGTAATTTTGGTTGTTTTATACTTAGCTTTGATGGATTCATAATGTTGCTGTGTGCTGCAAGATGTTTTGTACCAACCATTCTTCAGTTTGTGTATGCCAGGGGTTATAGCCACACTGCTACCATTTGAAAATTGCCAACATTTAAACAGATACCAATAACTTATGGTGTTGGCATGTTTATTACTTCACTGTTGTACATACAGCAATTTTACAGACCTTTTTAAATTCCTCATAAACATCAGAGCGTTGGTCTTTAATATGCCTCGCCAAGATTATAGTGCTACTCAACTTTGTAGCCACCATTCTGTTGAGCAGCTTGCACAAGGACTTGTTAACATCCTTCGGTTTACCTCGTTTATCTGGCTCATAGAAAAGTATCTCTAAACAAAGCTTTTGCGTTTATCCTTAACTAAACAGGGTGCCAAAACCTCTTTCCCAAATGTACTTGCCATGATAAGGGCTCCAGTGAGCCAGTGCAAGGTAGCGGAGGAACAGAGCGCCTGTGTGTTTGCGGCACTGCTGTGCAACATGTGTAATGACTTGGGAGAATAAAAACAGATTTCCAGCCTCTTCTAATATTCTTGAAGGAGGGAAGAGCCACACCAGTTGTTGCTCAGGCGCACTGCTTATTCAAGGCTAGTGAAAAACCTATGAAGGCATATGGCTGTCTGATTTAGTTAGCTTGTAAAATGATTTGAGAAACTGCATCTGGATAAGGATAACAAGGTAACCAACCAATTAAATTGAGTATGGTCAATTTTTAGCATGTAACAGCATGGCTGCTGTGATGAAACATCTGGTGAAGGCTCCACAGATGAATAAAACAACAAGTTACGGATTTAAAGCATTCTTTCCTAAAGTCCACAAAGTTGATGTTTCAAATGTATATGTGGGGCCAATATAACATTACATCACACTCTGCCACATGCTGTATTCATCAGCTGTATGAGTGAAATAATAGCCTTTTCTGACAGCTGCATGAAAAGGGCATTCACTTGAAGCAGGCACAACAGCAGTAAGAAATGTTGGCATGCAAGACATAAACCTGGCCAGAACTGATGGGTGAGAAGCTGTGAGGTTTGATGTTAAACCTCAGTTGATTATCAGGTCAGGTTAACCAAGGATTTTTTTTAAGTTCAATTAAACTCTTGCACAAACTAAATCACTAGCATCGCATTTTTTGTCAGAGGTAGCGACTTATGTTTGGAGTCGGACTTCAGTCGGAAAACTGAAAGCCTTTAGACTCAACTTGGACTTATGCCCTAAAGGGTGGACACTTGAATTGGACTCGTGTTCTCAGACTCGAGTCTTAGTATCAGTTTTTATCTCATGTAATAAAGAGGTAATAAAACTGGTATGTGGGCTACAGACTGCAACTGCTGCACAGGTTTAATTAGCCAGTGATGTTTCGGTATTAAAGTTTGAGCTGTTATTGGCTCACAACACTGTGGTCATGGTGGCTGTAGCTTCATAACATTGACCGCATGATCAGCTCTCCAAATGAATGCTGCATTAAATTACTTTGGTTCAGTTGGGAAACAAATAAACATAACTTACCTCCGACATTATATTGCTGTTAAGCTAGCTGCAACATTATAAGGAAACGTCCGGCTGAAAATATGTAAAATAAAAGCACTTCCTGTTCTGTGCATCAGAAAATATTAAAATAGAAGCACTTCTGTTTCGGTTCATTCAGAAATTTAACACTCATTTATTTATTTACTACACTTGAATTGTTCATTGTGTTGTGATTCAGAATTGAGAATAAGGGCTTTAAATGTGGATTTTGAAAATTCTTTCCCAATATTATTAAAACTTCTCCAGGGCAGAGTGAGGAGAAGCAAACTCTCCAAACCTCGTTTAGTGTAATATATATTGATGGATTGGGCAATATGAAGACGAGGATTAACAGGTGTTAACTTAGTCATTACAAAGACAAAAACTCAGTTTGTTTGATTCATTCAGACATTCAACATTAAGCGGTTTAAATCTCTTTCTATTGTTTTTGTGGAGCATTTTTATTTCTAATGGGGTAAATTTCAAAGCTTAATTTTGAAAATAATATAAATTTGCCTTTAGCAGAGATTTGGATGACTGAAAGATAAACAATGTGGATCAATAAAAAAAAATTGAAAGATAATTATTGAATGTTCGTGTAAAGATTTAGGCCTAGGGACAACCACCACAGGTTTGGAATCCTAACCTACAGTGATGCAGGGTTAGAGGTGCACTAGATTTCATGAGAAAACTATTATTCCCTTTGTTAGACCAGGAAAAGACCTGAGATGTGGACATCTCTGCTTTCTGTAGATTCTTGAAACTATTTCATCATCTCATATGAATCAGATTTGTGATGCCGCACAGTAGGAATATTTAGGGAGAGATGAATGTAATCAATAGATGAAAAACCCACAGAAACAAATGAGACTTAGTAAAACAAATGGCTTTGATTTGAGGCTGTAATCTGTTTGAGTGCTGCATGGGGACCGCAGAGACAGCTACAACTATTATTAATGGTAAACGGTAAATAAAAAGACCATAATAAGGCATGCATGATTAGATAAAGAGGAAAAGGTCACAGCAGGTTGATGCATCTGTCTCATTAGCTTCTTTATTTGTGTCCCTTCGTTTACCCTTCGTTAGGCTGCCTGTTGCATCCCCTCTTTCTGCTGTTTTCCACATTTCTCTATTTATTAGGTAATGCCGCTCTCTATCACCTCCTTTCTGTCTGTTGTTTCTGAAAGTAATGGCTTCCAACAGTGTGTCTGTCTTTCGGAAATGTCACCCCAACACTCCGAGCGGAGCACCACTTTTGACATGAGCGCTATGTGTGGCAGACAGGGCAAAGGGATTAATTTGCCATGTGAGTATACCTCTGCACCAGACAGGGTTAGAGACTGTGACTGAGGCCTGTCAGACAGCACCGTCGAAAGACTTTCTTACTGGAATCCCACAAGTCTCCAATTGCACTTGATGTCACAAGCAGCGGGGAAAAAGAAGGGGAGGTTTGTGATGGGAGAGAAGGTGTGAATGCAGCCTTGTAAGAGAGACATGAAGACGGATTGGAGGGAGGAGGGAGGAGACTGGGTGAGCGTGTGGTATCAGGTTAAAAATAAGTGATAAAAGATGGATCCCAGTACAGAGATCCAGAGTGGGCGAGTTTGATGGTAGATAAAACATGTAATGCAGCTCAGTGCCAAAAGAGGTCATGTGTGTGCTTCAGATTTATTTTGTTTGGAGGGCGTTAATATCCTATAATGATTACCAGTTTAGCAAAGAACATTCTGTATGTGTGATCTTTTATTAAGCACAACATCTGGGATAAGGGAAATGTTTGTACAATAGCCTGACAGTGTTTGGTCTGACCTGTGGTAGTTTCTTAAATACTACACTTATAACATTTCTCTTTTTGTTTTCCTCTTGAAATGACTTTTTTTTTTTTATAAATTCTTCTACATCTTCTCTGTGTAAATGAAGCATCTTAAATTATTCTCTTTTTATAAATGAACCTGCTGTTAGAAAACAAACTGAGAAACAGCATCATCTATAATCATCATGCAGTTAACTGACTTTTACATTTGCAAATGGCATGCAAATAAAAATGTATAAGTGCTTTTATATTAAACATAACTTTGAAATTTTGAAAAGGATTTTGAAAGGATTTTAAAAATCCATCGGTATGGGGTATGCATCTACCAATTTTGAACTGAAGACAGAATAGTTTGGCCAATCCTGTTTGGTCCACAGCTCAAGCTCAGTCAGATTTGATGAAAAGCATCTGTGACCATTAGATTTCTAGTCTTGCCACAGATTTATTTTTTTATTTTTTTTATCTTTACTCTGCCGGACAGGACAAGCAAACCGTGTCCTGTCCGGCATTTGTCTGAGTGCCAAGAAAAAGCCCAACAGATTTACTTTCACAAGTGGAGCATTACAGCTAACGCTTTAAAGCTCTGCTTGATATTTATAAAAATAAACTTTATTAGAAACTGCTTTGGGATTATTTCAGTTGTTACGGACACGGAGACAGAAATGAAGAGGAACAAAAAGAAGCACGAAAGAGAGAAAGGGGTGGGCAAAAAGGAAACGGGGAGAGAAGGAGAAAAGAATGGAGGAAAAAAAGAAGGATGAAGAGAATACACTATAACAACCTGCTTGCTTCTACACCTGCAGAAACGTTCATATTACCAGCTTTTTTACCGAAAAGTGCACGGTACTTATCAATGCAAGATGTATTTAGTGGTAAATGTGGCTCAATGTAGAACATTTGTGTATCTGTTAGCACCTGAATCTAAACACCTGTGGGTCTGAGTGTGAGCATTCTTGTGTATACAAGGTTTCTCAACAAAAATATGCAATACCTAATGTGAGGAGCCACAGACCTGCTCCACTGGACCCGGGACGGATACGGAGGAGATCTGAGCCACAGACATCCAAAGGTCCCCCAGAGCACAGCAACCCCAAGGGAACCACCACCGGGACTACCGCAATCCCCCCAGACAAGAGCAGGGGAGAGTCCCAGGGGAACCACACAGCAGCCACAGTGCAGAGGCCCCATGGAGCTGCAGCGACGAGTCCACAAGCCCTGCCGGCAGCCGTCTATGCCCGAGCAGATCCAGCCATGGACCCAGAGATCTGAGACCCCGGGACATATCACTCCCCAAGCAGAGACCCGACAGAGCCCAGGAGTCCAGGCCCTGGCAAGCAGCCACCGGGAGTGAGCCAGCACACAACAAAGCACCCAGCCTGGATACCGAGAACCACAACTACACCGGGGGATCGAGACACCAACCACTGGCAGGTAGTGTGGCGGGGAGGGAATAGACTGATCCAGGAGAGGGAGCAGCCCAAGACCCAACCTGACACAAAAAACAGGCACACACAGTCACAATCACACATTCCCACCCTCATGCGTACACATAAAAACACTCACACCCACGCACCCAACGTAAAGACAAACAACAATGGACATCATATCCTCACTCACACTCCCCATACATACCCTATACTCCCAGGTCCAGGTGCCGATACCCCATAGGGAAAACCAGCCCACGGACCGAGGAGGTGGTCCCCTTCCCTCCAGGGGTGGAGACAGGCAGACCGCCCCAGCACCTGAACCTGGTCCGGGCTAGCCCGGGCTCGTGCCTGAACCTGAGCGAGCCCGGCCTGGACCTGACCCCCCGCCCCGACCCTAGTCCCCAACGACCCCCATCCTCATCCGGCGAGGGGGCCATGTACAAAAGCCACAGATTTCTAAGATTAATGTCCGGCCTTTGATGGTACCATTCTAACACATGAATATCTTTTGATCTAAATCATTCCATAGTAACTCTGGTGTATGTTTGATGTCACTGTCTTGCTAGAAGTTGGATTTCTGTCTTAGTTTCAAGTGTTTTGCAGTCTCTAGGAGGTTTTTATTACAAGATTGCCATGTATTTAGCTCGAGCACTCTTTTTATTAACTCCAACCAGCTCCCCAGTCCATCCAAAATAAAAGCATTGCCAAACCATGATGCTGCCACCACCATGTTTCTCAGAGGGATGTGGCAGTTCAGGTGTATGTGCATAGTTAATTTTCCACCACATATTACATTTATATAGGCCAAAGGGTTACACTTTGGTCTCATCTGATGAGAGCACACCTTCCTCATGTTTGTTGTATCCGCTCCAAACAGGACTTATTGCTTTCTTTTTACCGCTCTTCCATTAAGGTCAGATGTAGAGTGTAGAAAGCATGACTAATGTACTAGTTGTCCTCTCAACAGAGTTTTCTCAATAGTCACCACAGGCCTCCTGGCTGTTTCTTTGATTAATACTTTCCTGGTACGGCCTGTCAGTTGAGGTGGGTGGGCATGTCTTGGTAACTGTCATCTCTTTAGGGATTTGTTTGACCGACATGCAAAATCACTCAGGAGACCAGTAAAGGTTCAAAGGTTTATTAACAGTCAGTATTTCAAGTAACACCGGAAACCCGGTAGGAAATGCTCAGGCAGGTTCTTCAGACTTCTCGGGTTCTCTAAAGAGAGAAGCTCTGGTTAGTTCTGGCCATAAGGAAATAAATCCACAAACTCCAAAGAGTCTTGCTTATTTTGATCACAGGTAGTAATACACCGGGGAGATCTTTCCCAATGGGCTTGGAAGTCAGGCAATCCAGAATGCTTGTCCAATAAGAACGATCCACAGCAGGTCTGAGTCCACACAGAGGTAGGAGCTTGGGAGGTTTAGGAACCAAACCACAGTCTAGTAGTGGTAATCCAAAGTTCACAAACTGTAGAAAGAGGTACTGGATGTCCGGGTCCAGGTAGAGAGGAAACCGCCCACACCTCACAGGTACTAGCAGGAAGCAGAAAAACAAACAAGGTTAGCACAGGCTCAGGTCAGACTGGCAAGGTTTCACTGGCTTGATGATTACCACATGGTCAAACACTAAGGCAACGAAGGACCGGTGGCTGGCTCCTAAATACTCCTCCCAGGTACACACAATCAGCCAATGATCGGGAACACCTGTAGCAGAGTCAGCAGTGGCTCCAGGAGGACCTCTGGTGGACAAGCACAAAATAATACTCCCAAGTCTCAACAGTAACTTTGGGACATTGAGTATACCCTAACATTGCACAACTTTATCCCTGTACTGTCTGCTTTGTTCCTTCCACATAGTTGGACTCACTTTGCTGATTAGGTTTCCTCTGAAGTTGACTGATTGCACTGGATTTTATTTGGAGAAATCAGAGGTAAGGGGGCTTAATTAGCATCCAGCTCTCCATCAGACTGTTAAACACCACAGTACCATAGCTAAGTCATGAAATCATTTTTTGATTAAATTATGCAAGCAAAGTGTCCCTTATTAAAATAAAGGTAAAGGCCTAGTGTTACCAGTATGATGGACGAAAATGTGAAAGATTAAAAAAGAAGTTCAATTTGCAGAATTATTTATACAAAAATATTTATTTCAAACATAGAAACAACTGCAAAAACATGTACAAAAATGCTTTCACACACAACTAAAATCAACATAACTTTATGACATCATTTTGTTGTTTGAAAAAACATTTATAGTGCTTTGTACTAAACTGAACATTTTACTCATTAAACAGCAATGTGAACATTAATAGAATAGAATAGTCTTTATTGTCATTGATTTGGGGGTACAACGAAATTAAGGTGCTCATGGTGGTCTACCAGTAACAGTAACTTGTGCATTATTCTTAAAACCCTCCCCTTTGTTAAATAAACAAGCTGTTATTGGTTTCTCAAAGTGTACCCTTTTGGTGTTGTTTGTTTTTTCTTTCTTTTTTTCACTTAATACATCAGCACCTGCTTGCTTGGTTGATTTGGAAGTGGGTGTCTTGTTTTAATTTGTACAACACACTTGGGATCATAGCTAATGGCTTAGAGATTGGACTTTGGCCGATGTGGGCAGTCTCTTTTGCTTTCTACATAAATTGTTTACCAGCATGAAGTGACAAGCTAGTTTATTACAGTTAGTCAAAAGCCGGCTGACTAAAAACAGACTACAACTGAGAACTAAAAGGGTTTTTCTTAAAAAAAGTGCCCTAGGTGATAGACCTTGCAATAGACCATAATACAATAGAAAAGTTGTGGAGCAAGTTGAAGAAAGAATAAGCAAGGAACTAAAACTTACAGTTTGTGTCAATGTTGTGAAATGATACAAAAGAAGACAAAAAGGGGTAGTATAAATACTAACTGCAGGGGTAGCAGTCTGTGTGGAACACATCATTTGATGCTAAAAAACATTTTCTTCCCCATTGAATGCATTTACTCAAATAAAAGATTTGATATTTCAACAAAATTGAGAGTGAAATATTCTACTGCAATCATAAATGACTTTAAGGCTTTTTGCACATAATTACCAGGTTGAAAATATGTGTGCTGGGCCCTGTCTGAGTCAATCACTGAAGTCATGTTTAATTTTTAGGAACAGTAAATTGCCTAAATAAAGTTGACTCGAATAAAAAAAACCCTAAAGATCCAATAAATTGTCCTGCCTAGTTAAGATAGCTGAGGGGCTATCCGTGAGTCGCCTCATTATTGTCTAGAGCAAGGGTGGGAAACTCCAGTCCCTGAGGGCCGGTGTCCTGCAACTTTTGAATGTCTCCTTGGTCCAAACACATCTGAATCAAATGTATGGCTCATTATGAGGCCTGTGCAGAACTTGACAGTCACTTCACATACTGAGGAGGTAATTCAGCCATTTGATTTAGTTTTGTTGGACGAAGGACACATCTAAAAGTTGCAGGACACTGGGCCTCAGGGATTGGAGTTGGCCACCCCTGCCCTAGACAATAATGAGGGAACTCACTGATAGCCCCTCAGCTATTTTAACTAGGCAGGACAAGCAGAGCGCCCAGCAGCTGCTACTCTTACAGAGCAGTTGTTGAAATATAATTATCTGAACAACTTTGTAAATGTATCTGGCTAAAATTGATCTCAAAATGATACATACCCCTTATTAATTTAGGTTATGAGTAATATTTTAATTTCACCAACATGTTTCTTCAAGCTGGAAGTAATTTTTTAAATTTTTTACTTGACTTAAGTCTGAAAAATACTAGGGTGATGGAATAGAGGCCTTCCAACCTCAAAGATGTGGAGCTCATCACCAAAGATAAATCATAAAAATACCGGTGGAAACATAATAAAACTTTGTCAGCAATTGTAAGAAGTGTTTGATTGCTGGAATTCAAATGTTTTTTTTTTTTTTCATTGATTCAAGAAGAGTATAGATCATTTAATTTTTTTTTTTCTGGCACTAGTGGATTTATTTTGTAAACAGAAATGGGATGGAAAGAGAAAAGGGAAGACATGCAGGAAAGGTCAACAGACCAGGACTCGAACACATTATGGCTGCGTTGAGGACTGTAGCCTCTATACATGGGTTGTGCACTTATACATACATACATACATACATACATCATTTTAATTATAAATAATATCATAATTAAAACAAAATGCCATTAAAAAAATGAAAACAACCAAAATAGATTTTTATAATTGAGACACTTTTATATTGTTTTTTTGTATTTTGAAATGTCTTTCTCATTTCTTATGAAAAACAAACTTCTTGGTTAAATTAAATACATTTTTTATTTACATCTGTCAGGGATATGAAGAACTTTAGGTTTCTTTTTATTGTTTGAATGACATGTTTTTAAAACAAAAAAACAATACATCTGAACACAGAGCTCAAATTTCAACAATCATTTACCCATCAATGGAAAGTATGTATAGAGAATGTAAAACTCTTCACATAACAAGGTGATATTATGATTCACGTTTCCTGACAGTAGTATATTTTTTATGAATTTTCAAGACTCATCAGTGTTTGCTTAACAGTGAGTAGTCGGGATGTCTTGCACCTTCAGATTTTAATTCAACCAAGTCACAAAAACTGTAGCTCTTAAGAAAGACAGTTTTACTTGACTGCTATCTAATTCTGCTCCCATGATGAACCTCACCAATGCACTCACCACACCTGCATTAATGTGGTGTTGTTGATGAAAGCCCGCAGCAGCCTCGCCCTCTTAATAAAGTAATGTCTGGAGTGGCTGTGAGAGCCTTGTCTGGGGGGGTATGCAATGGGCTGGGGAATAATGAGCAAGTCTGAGATAAATAATGGATCGCCGTCATTCACATTACAGAGGAAATGACTGTAATGGTGCTTGCAGGGTGAAAGACCTCCATCTAAGACATTAACACTCAGGACAAAGACAGAGAGGAAAGGGGGCACAGAAGGGAAGAAGGAGGACGCAAGTGGAAGAGCAACGGGGAAATCATCATCCACCAAACACCCGGCCACTTGAGGCTGGCAAAAAATATATCAAGAAAGGAGAGGAAATGAGCACATGACTATTTTGAGGTTGAGACTGATTGAAACACCTGAGAGCTTTATTAGCATATGTAGCTGACATCAGGAGGAAGTTCTCTGGCATCGTGATATTTTCCTCTCTCTCTCTCTACCCACTGTGCCTGCCCAGTTCTGTTTCTAATGCCCTCTCCCAGGGCATTAGAAACAGAAAGGTCTGAATGCAAGCCTACAATAGTGGAGATAAATGGGATTTGAAGCACGGGCTATAAGGAGTGGCAGTCATTAGACAGTAAGTGAGCCAAGCAAGTTGTTAGGACATGAGCAGTGCTAGTCGTTAGGAAAGGATAGAGGGAAAGAGGGATGGAGCAATGGATGGAAAGGAAGGAGGCCAGTGGCTGTTTGTTGTAAGACTAAGTGCTGGATAATGAGATCAGACTGACATGACCCTCAGAGCTGAAAGAGACAGCTTTAGCATTACACCTCTCTCCATTTCTTGATCACATTCTCCATGTCTTACATATACACATACATTTCACTGTCTGTGTTTGTGTTTTTGTCTCTCTAAAGCACCTTGGTTTACAGCAGCTAAATCTGCATCACAGATGGACTATAAGCTCTGAAGCCAACAATGCAGAACTGTATAAATGTTGACAACGAATCAAACTGTAGCAGAGTCTAAGCCTTTGCTATAGTTTGGATAAATGTAAAGGAAAAAAAAACATATTGGCCACACTTTTATAAGGAAGAAAAACATAGTGAAAACTCTACCTTAATTTCACAACTTCAAAGTCTTAGGGCCTAATCTTCAAAAGATTTGTGTGTACAAAACAGAACGCAAACCTGTTTGCGTCAGCAAAGCTGATCTACAAACAAGGTGGTAATCAGATTACGTTTACAAAATCAGCAGAACTGTGGGCGCAAACGTTTTAGCGTGTCTGACTTCATGAATATGCAAAACATTTAATAACGACCCAAATGCGCAAATTCATAGGAGAAGGATATGCCAATGTCATCCCTTACCACCCGTAATGCGATTTTTAAAGCCTGAAATGGTTTGCGGGCGCAATTTTTGCGTGCGGATTTAGCACATTTGAAATGCAGGTACTAATTGGGACGCAAAAATGTCTGCTGTCCCTTTGGCCAGAAGGAGGCATAGATGGAATGACAGGGAGAGAGAATCTTCTGTACATGTGCCACAGATTTAGGTTGTCAAAAATAAAAATATTAAAAATAGATGAGAATAGAGGATTCTTTGTATGATTATCTAAGCTCTGATTTGGAGCCAATCCCAAACAAAAGCCATGATATTTCTCTTATGGTAAAACTCCTTGTAACACTTCATTCAACATCCGTCCTGTGTAACATCACTGTCAGTGATCATCTGCTGAACGAGCACAAACCTGATCATGGCAAAATGTGCTCATAACTGATCAAGCGTGCACACCCTGTAGTTGCACATCAGGCAAAAGACCCAATGTGCTTTGATGTTGATAATATAATTAAAAGGAAAGAATTAAAGACATTATAGGGCAGATTAATTCCTTCATTTGCAAACTGGATGCTAAAATCACTGCTTAGCAGGTGAAAATCACCATTTTAAGGCAGCTTTTCCATGTGGTGAGAAAGAGTGTATGCTTTAACCTTGTCACTAAACAAAACACATTGCTTTATTGACAGTAACGTTATGTCATTGTTGGGGAATTGGAGCTGGATAAGTTTACTTCCTGTCAGCTTTCTAACTGCTCCAAAGTGATTTACAGAACATAGTCCAAAATTCAAGGTCTAAAAATACCAGATATTTGATATTAGCCACACACCTGTACATGTGTAGTAATGCCAAAGAATATGTGCGGCCACTCTGTGATCCTTCTCTGAAACTAATCCTTCTCACCTTTAAGACATCAAGAGTCTAAAAGCACAACAGTGCTATGCACAAATATTCTAATAATGACATGTAATTAACACTTGGTCATGTATCAAGCCCTCCTGTGTGAATCAGTCCCTGACAGAGTAAACAGCTACAGTATACTTGCATGATGTCACACCAACTGCTGAGTTGTTATTTTTGCTGTGGCAATATCAAAAAATACTATTTGCTCTGTTCTCTCTAACCCCCAGTCAGTCGTGGCAGATGGCCGCTCACACTGAGCCTGGTTCTGCTGGAGGTTTCTTCCTGTTAAAAGGGAGTTTTTCCTCTCCACTGTCGCTACATGCATGCTCAGTATGAGGGATTGCTGCAAAGTCAACACCAGTGACTGTCCACTGTCTCTACATGCTCATCCGGGAGGAGTGACTGCTACAAATCTCTGACTCGATGCAATCTGTTGGGTTTCCTTAGATAGAAAAACTTTTTATCTAATTTGAATAAATAATTGAATCTGACTGCACTGTTCAATGATTAGGATTAATTGGAATGTATGTACCTGAGTTTTGTGAAGTGCCTTGAGACAACATGTGGTGTGAATTGGCACTATATAAATAAACTGAATTGAATTGAAATCATACAGCTCTATATAACAGCTATGAGCTTTGATTCATGCATGGTTTTTTGTGTTAAAAGGACTGCAAACAATTGCAAAATTTTCTTTAATACGAATCTGAACTTTTCTAAACACACACCTTGACTGCACTTATGTATGACTTTTGAAAAAAAGAAAACAAGATATTTCAAGATGCCACACTGTAATTGGCTCTGTCTACAATGTTGGCTATAACATAATTGGGATGTAATCTTCTCCAGTAGTTTAAAACAGTCAAGTGTGATGATGATGAAAGGGATTTGTTGTTTCCTGGGGCTGCAAACAGTCTAATCAGCATCTTGAAAGCAATTTAATGAATTGGAACCATAGAGGACACAAAAGACATATTCAGATTTGTCACAGTATAAATAGTATTGCTAAACGAAAAAATAAGCTATATTTAACAAGCTTATGAAGTATGAAAAAATTAAGCCCAAAACATTTACAAAGACGTTCCTTTTTTCTTCTACAGGTATGTGTGGAAATGGAAAGTGGTGGCAGATGCAGGACACTTTTTAGGAAGATAATTTCCCAGTTCTGCAGCCACTTTTGAGCAAAACAAAACCAGGTGCAAACTGTTTTTGCCAAGAAAAAAAAACAAAGACTAATATAAGTTTGTAACAGGGTAGACCATTGATGAATGCCTGACTGGCAGTTCTATCAATGCAGCCTTCAGTTTTGATTTGGCACTTATTGATCTATTTTTTGGCTGACTGTGATGGACACTTTTAAATGTGTAATCTTATTAGTGAATCTATCATTCTGGTCTAAGTTTGGACAAGCACTTTAACAATTTTTTTCAGAAGTGTTTTTTTACGCCTAGTAGATTTTGTAAAGCACATTTATTGAAACCTGGAGTAGATTTTTGTGCAAAGATAATCATGTCATAACCATATGTTTACTGATCATTTCAAGCATATAAAAAAATCAGGTTATAATTAATCTGGTGACTTGATAAAATTATCGTTATTGTTATTAATATTCCACTCTACTAATTTCTGTTGGGTAAATTTGCAACACCGATGAGCAAAAGATGGCAAAAATGCAGATTTCTATTTGCAAAAGATTTTAAAAGATTAAAAATTTAATAGAAACAGTATCAAAACTGAGGATATATGACAGACACTCCATGTCAAAAGTTTGGAAGCAAGATCAAATTTGTCACAGAAGCAAAATCAATAATAAACAAAAATAATCCAAATAATGATCATGCATCCATTGGTATGCTTTGCAAAAAGAACAAATATTAGTATTACAGCAAGAGTCACCTATTAGCATACATTCATATTATACTTTTCATGTACTTGGGTATTTTTTACTTGGACTTTGTTTTCTTTCAAATTATCTTCTCTGCCAGCATGGCATACACAGCAGGCAAAACAGTACTGGACATATCAACATTTCTCTCAGTATACAGGCTTCGTTTGTCGTCTTCCACTTATCCGGGACCGGGTCGCGGGGGCAGCAGACTCAGCAGACACCCAGACATCCCTCTCTCCAGACACCTCCTCCATCTCCTCTGAGGGGAGACCAAGGCGTTCCCAGGCCAGCCGAGAGACATAGTCCCTCCAGCGTGTCCTGGGCCGTCCCCTGGGCCTCCTCCCGTTGGGACGTGCCTGGAACACCTCACCAGGAAGGCGTTCAGGGGGCATCCGGTATAGATGCCTGAGCCATCGAAACTGGCTCCTCTCGATGTGGAGGAGCAGCGGCTCTACTCCGAGCCCCTCCCGGATGGCCGAGCTCCTCACCCTATCTCTAAGGGAGTGCCCGGGGGCCACCCTATGGAGGAAGCTCATTTCCGCCCTTGAACCCAGGATCTCGTTCTTTTGGTCATGACCCAAAGGGTTTTGGGGCCAAATAGGTGAGGGTAGGAAGTAGACCGACGGTAAATTGAGAGCTTTTGCTTTTCGGCTCAGCTCTCTTTCACCACAACGGACCCGGCATAGGCCCCCATTTCTGCGGCAGCCACACCAATTGCCGTCTGTCGATCTCCCGCTCCATTCTTTTCCCTCACTCGTGAACAAGATCCCGAGATACTTGAACTCCTCCACTTGAGGCAGGAAACTCCCCTCCAACCTGAAGAGGCAAGCCACCCCTTTTAGGTCGATTACCATGGGGCCTCTGACTTGGAGGAGCTGATCTTCATCCCAGCCGCTTCCCCCACTCGGCTGCGAAAACCCCCCCAGCGCCCTGCTGTAGGTTTGGCTAAAAGGGGCCCCAGCAGGACCACATCATCTGCAAAAAGAAGAGACGAAATCCACTGGTCCCCAAACCAGACACCCTCCGGCCCTTGGCTGCGTCTAGAAATCCTGTTCATAAAAGTTATGAACAGGACTGGTGACAAAGGGCAACCCTGCCGGAGTCCAACATGTACCAGGAACAGGTCTGACTTAGTGCCGGCAATGCAGACCAAACTCCTGCTCCACTTGTACAGGGACCGGATGGCCCCTAATAAAGGGCCCCCGATTCCATGCTCCTGGAGCACCCCTTACAGGGCATCACGAGGGACGCAGTCGAATGCTTTCTCCAGGTCCACAAAACACATGTGGACCGGTTGGGGAAACTCCCATGAACCTTCAAGTACTCTGTAGAGGGTATAGAGCTGGTCCAGTGCTCCACGGCCGGGACGAAAACCACACTGCTCCTCCTGAAGCCAAGGTTCCACTATCGGCCGGACTCTCCTCTCCAATACCCTGGCGTAGGCCTTACCAGGGCAGCTGAGGAGTGTATCCCCCTGTAGTTGGAACACACCCTCCGGTCACCCTTCTTATGAAGGGGGACCACCACCCCAGTCTGCCAGTCCAGAGGCACTGTCCCCAACCGCCACACAATGTTGAAGAGGCGTGTCAACCATGACAGCCCCACAACATACAGAGATTTGAGGTACTCAGGGCAGATCTCATCCACCCCCGAAGCCCTGCCACCGCAGAGCTTTTTAACCACCTCGGTGACTTCTGCCTGGGTGATGAAAAAGTCCAACCCCGAGTCTCCAGCCTCTGTTTCCACCAGGGAATGCGTAAGGGCAGGATTGAGGAGATCCTTGAAGTACTCTGTCCACCGCCCGATAATGTCCTCAGTCGATGTCAGCAGCCTCCCACCCCCACTGTAAACAGTGTTGGCGAAGCACTGCTTCCCCCTCCTGAGGGGCCAGACGGTTTGCCAGAATCGCTTCGAGGCCAACCGGTAGTTCTTCTCCATGGCCTCACCGAACACCTCCCAGGCCCAAGTTTTTGCCTCTGCCACAGCCCGGGCCGCGGCAATACCCGTCAGCCGCTTCAGGAGTCCCACAAGCAAACCACAGCCGAAAGGACTCCTTCTTCAGCTTGACAGCGTACCTTACTGCATGTGTCCAGCAACGGGTTCTGGGATTGCCACTGCGACAAGCACCGCTGACCTTATGGCCGCAACTAAGGGCAGCAGCATCAACAATAGTTGCAGAGAACATGGTCCACTCGGACTCTATGTCTCCAACATCCCCCGGAATCTGGTCAAAGCTCTCCCTGAGGTTGAGTTAAATACATCCCTGGCTGAGGGCTCCGCCAGATGTTCCCAGCAGACTCTCACTATGCGCTTGGGCCTGCCAAGTCTGTCCGGCTTTCTCCTCCTCCAGCAGATCCAACTCACCACCTGGTGGTGATCAGTGGACAGCTCAGCCCCTGTCTTCACCCGAGTGTCCGAAGGTCTAATGATATGACAACAAACCTCGATCATTGACCTCCTGCCTAGGGTGTCCTGGTGCCAAGTGCACTGATGGACACGCTTATGTTTGAACATGGTGTTCATTATGGACAACCCATGACTAGCCAATAACAAAGCACCACTCAGATTTAGATCGGGGAGGCCATTCCTTCTGATCACACCTCTGCAGGTGTCACTGTCATTTCCCCCGTGGGCGTTAAAGTCCCCCAGCAGAATAATGGAGTCCCCAGGAGGGGCACTATCCAGCACCCCTGATAGGGAAGCCAAGAAGGCCGGGTACTCCGCACTACCGCTCGCCCCGTAGGCCGAAACGACAGTCAGAGACCTGTCCCCAACCCGAAGGCGCAGGGATGCGACCCTCTCATCCACTGGGGTAAACCCCAACACGAGACGGCTGAGCTGGGGGGCAACAAGCAAACCCACCCCAGCCCGCCACCTCTCCCCGTGGGCCACTCCAGAGTAGAAGAGAGTCCAGCCCCTCTCAAGGAGATGGGTTCCAGAGCCCACGCTGTGCGTGGAGGTGATCCCGACTATTTATAGTCGATATCTCTCGACCTCCCGCACAAGCTCAGGCTGTTTCCCCCCCAGCGAGTTGACATTCCACGTCCCTAGAGCCAGCCTAAGCATCCGGGGATTGGGCCGCTGAGGTCTCCACCTTCGTCCGCCTCCCAATCCGCTTTGTACCGGTCCCTCACGGTTCCCCCTACAGGTGGTGGGCCCACTGGAGGATGGCCTCGTGTCTCTCATTCAGGCTTGGCCCGGCCGGGTCCCGCGAGGAGCAACCCGGCCACCAGGCGCTCTTCGGCAAGTCCCGACCCCAGGCCTGGCTACAGGGTGGGACCCCGGCTCCGCCGTACTGGGGAACGTCATGTGTCTCGATCCACTAGTCCTCATGAAGGATTCTCTCAGTATACATTTTCTGAATATTTCGAATGACATGGACTTTAAACGAAAATTCAACCTGGATGACTCACCTCTGCTGTCTCACCTTCAACCAATCAGTCAAGTCCTCATCCTTCTCCAGCCAATCATCCTTCAAGCTTCGCTTTAAAAGACCTTCATTCATTGAACCACCCGATCTTCAGACGAGCCTCGACCCTCCTCCACCCCATCTCCTCCATCCGGCTTCCAAACTCCTCCAGGCTCCCTTACCTCCTCAGGCCTTCACTCCACCACCCATCGGATCCCAGGGGGAAAACATCTCTATTTCTAATTCTAAGATGTTCATCCAAGCTCACATCATTCTCAGCGTTCAGGTCTTTCGCTAATAAACTTTTGTAATTGTCATCCATCTTTTCCTCATTTCTGAGTCTTTACAGGTTGAAATGATATTCATACAATAAACCAAAGCATATTTATCCACAAATGTAGTTTCAGGTAAAAAATATGGAATGACAAAGGAAATAAATATGGAGCACATTCACAGAAATGCCTAAAACACCTTGTGGAGTCAAGCTGTTCTTGGCCACAACAACTTGAAAAAATCTGCTGTATAGATAAATTATTTACATGCATTGCTTGGGTGTTGTTTTGACCCATTATTTCACACAAGCTTTTTCAGATTTTGATGTTATTTCAGGGTCCTTTTTATGCACACTCATCTTCAGTTCCAACATAGATTTTCAATGGGACACAATTTATGTGACTGACAGTACCATTTAACTTTTACCTTTTCTTTCTGAAACCAGTTCAGAGTTCCTTTAACTGATCTGACTTTTGACTTGCTTGGAAATCCACATTTGTGTCATCTTTTCGCCACTCTTACCGAAAATTTTACAGTGCATTTCTCCATTAATTTTTCCTTCAATTATATGATCGCTGCCGGTACCTTATATGACAAGATAGCCCAACCCACACAGTTCTCATCTGCGAACTTCACTTTTGACATGATGTCTTTGATCGTTATCACAGCTGCTTCACACTCGATCTGCCCCAATGCATGCTGTAGGTCTTGGCTAGAGAGGGCCAGTAGGACCAAGTCATCTGCCAAACCAGACCCCCTCCGGTCCTTGGCTGCACCTAGAAATTCTGTCCATTAAAGAACAAGACCCGTGACAAACTTAGTGCAGGCAATGCAATCCAAACTCCTGCTCCTGCTGAGACCGGATGGCACCAGAGAAGGGCCCTCAGCTGCGTACTCCTGGAGTGGCCCCCACAGGGCACCACGAGGCAAATGGTCGAATGCCTTTTCCAGGTCCACAAAACACATGTGGACCAGTAGTCCTTCTCACCGAACACCTCCCAGGCCCTAGTTTTTACCTCTGCTACCACCTTGGCCGTGGCACTCTTGGCCTCACGGTATCTGTCAGCTGCCTCAGGAGTTCCACAGGCACCACAGACCTTACGGGCGGCGGCATGGACAATAGAGGCAGAGAACATGGTCCCCTTGGACTCTGTTTTTTCAACATTCCCCTAAATCTTGTCAAAGCTTTTCCAGAGGTGGGAGTTGAATACATTCCTTTCTAGCTTCCTCCTCTTCCAGTGGATCCAACTAAGCACCCGGTGGTAATCAGTGGACAGCACAGCCCTTCTCTTCACTCAAGTGTCCAAGACATGCGGCCGAAGGTCCGAAGACACAACTACAAAATCGATGATCGACCTCCTACCTAGGGTGTCCTGGTGCAAAGTTCACTGATGAACACCCTTATGTTTGAACATGGTGTTTACTATGGACAATCCGTGAGCAGCACAGAAGTCTAATAAAGAGTTCAGATCGGGGAGGCCATTCCTCCCAGTCACAAATTGCCAAATATAAAAATAGTTAGGTATGACCAAATCTGGCTAAAATTCCAGGTTGGGTGAAAAATAGATGTGAACTTGCACTATTATGAATGGGTTAATTACAATTAAAAATGTCATTAAAAATAATTAGGTGGGGAAAATTCAAAATACAATAACCTTTGTAATACATAAGACTTAAACTGAGGTAAATTAACAAATCTAACAGAGATTTAAAACAGCCACTTAATAGAAAGAGAGAAATGTTTAAGATGTAAAACTACCTTTATAAGCACCCTACTCAGTTACAAAGCCATTTTATAAATGAAGATAAAAAGAGTTTGCACAAACTGAACACAAGACATTCTGTACTGCCCAGGTCTTTGCAAAACTGTCCAACTTCTTTTACATTTACAATACTCAAGCTCAAATTTTAGCCGAGCTGCAATTAATCTATTAAAGACAAAAATAACATTCAGAACCCTCCTTCCTTAAACAATTTTCCCCATTGCCAACCTTGCTTTCCCCAAATTAAAATTCAGCAATATATGAACATCTTTTTCTTTACAGAATATTTGGCATCATAAATACCTGATTAAATACCTGGCATCATAAATAACAGATACCTGTTTGTAGCTATGGCCCCATGTACCGCCTTCCATAGAATGTCATCTACCTGTTTCTCAATCAGTGTGCTGCTGAGTTATGTCAATATTCACCTTTTGCACATGCAGGTCGCTTTGGGGTTGTGAACCGTTCAGACTAACATCTGCAGTGCTCGCAATTAAATTGCAGACCCTCCAGGTCTCACTGTTGTGTCGTGTTACTGGGGGATTTCAATGCCCACGCTGAAGTTTCCCAGCAGAATAATAGAGTCCGTGAGAGGGGCACTAACCAACATCCTCGACAGGGACACCAAGAAGGCCAGGTACACCGCACCATTACTCTGCCCATAGGCTGAAACAATAGTCAGTGACCTCTCTCCAACTTTCCAAAGGGGCAGAGATGCGACCCTCTCATCCACCGGGGTAAACCCTTACACGAGACGGCTGGGGGGCAGCCAACCGCCTCTTCCCACAGACCACTCCAGAGTAGACTTTCCTCTACTCAGGAGTGGAGGAGCTGGATTCTAGAGCCCACTCTGTGCGTGGAGGTGAGCCTGACTATTTCTAGCCGATATCTCTCAACCTCCTGCTCAAGCTCAGGCTCCTTTCCCTACAGTGAGGTGACATTCCACATCCCTAGAGCCAGTCTAAGCATCCAGAGATCGGGTTGTTGAGGTCTCCACCTTTGACCTCTGCCCGATCCTCTTGGCACCATTCCCTTATGGTTCCCCCTGGTGGGCCCACTGCCACTAGGTACTCACCAACGAGTCCCGACCCCAGGCCTGGCTCCTGGGTGGGTGACATCATGTGCTTTGTTGTGGTAGTCCTCATGAAGGCTTCTAAGGTGCTCTTTGTCTGACCAGAGCCTTTTTGCCATGGGGGACCCTACCAGGGGCATTTAGGCCCCCTGACAACATAGCCTCTAGGATCATTTGAGCACTCAAATCCCTCCACCACTTTAAGGTGGCAGTTCAAGGAGGGGACTGATAAACTGATAAACACTTTACGGACAAAATACTGATTATTGATAACTTCAACCTTTTATTCACACTTAATGAGTTATGGAATCTGACTTATTTATGGTAAGATTTTCAAGCCATAACTTTGCTACTTATGTGATGTTTTATTTTTTCAGCAAAATAAATTTTGCAAGTAAACTGAACTTTAAAGTGGTGTCAAAGAGATTTGCTGTGTCTTTGTTGCTGTGAGCTTCATAAAACTGTTTTTTACACCATGCTGATCTGACACACACACAACAGCAAGAAAAGGCATCAAAACATGCAATACTTTGCTCTTGTCCCACATACGAAGATGCAAAAATAGTCAGATATACCATATTTGAGTGAAGGTGTTCTCTGTTATTTCTTTGGAAATACTGGAAAAGAGTATTTAGAGTGAAAGTCCTGTAACAAAAACAGGAGGGGGTCTGCAGTGTGATTCTTTCATTTTACTGAATGCAACCAACATGGGGTTCTTGAGTAAAAAACAGATATGAAAAGCAGTCATATTAATTTTCAAACAAGTGTTTGTGCAGCAGCCCACTTTTTCCTTCAAACATACAGGAAATACTTTGACCATCACTTCACACCAGCTCAATGTGCTAAATGTTTGGGAGCTTTTTTAATACACGCTATTATTTCAGTCATAAAACTTTGACTTGCAGATCTTAGCGGTGATTCACAATGTCAGGGCCTTTGTGTTCTTTAGAGGTTTCCAAAACCCTCTTTAACCCAATAGCATCATAAGACCAAAATCTAATAAGTAGGAGTCGATGAATCTTACAAAAAGCATTGTTGTAACATAGGAAAAACATAAAAAGGGAGTTTTTAAATGAAGTTTTCAAACAGCTTATTTTATGTGCACAATTTCAACATTGCAAAAGGATGCATGATCTGAAATTAAAGGCTATGAATTTTAAAGGAACATGCTTTTTATGCTGTAAAATAACTGCAAGCAAAACTGGACCTTTTGTTAAGAGAAATGTCTTGTGTTGGACAGAAATTGGTTGGATTTCCAACTTTTCAGTATTGGTAACATTAACATTAAATCTTTAAATGTCCAGCAAAGTTAAACAAGTATTTCAAAGGTTTTACTCATCTCCTCACTTGAATCTAAATCTCTTGTCAAACATTCCAATAAGAATGAGCCATTTGGTTAAGCAATATTTAGGTTTTCAGAACATTCAGCAGGTTAATAGGAAATATCAGTAATTTTTAACTGCTGGTTTATTCATTCATTGAACTTTGTAGAAAAAGAAATGGTTGTTTGCTTTAGAAACCGTAAAAACCTATTTCATGCTGAAGTCTGATGTACTGTATTAAACCTTTTTTAGGTGTATGTAATCATTGAGTAAAGTAAATATGACCAGTGATTTGTGCTATAGAATTGTGTTCTTTCAAGTAGTTGTAAGTCGTACATCCTTAACAGCAGTTGTACATGGTTACTGCAGCCTATCCTCTTTGGTAGTGTTGGCACTGATTTCTAAGTTGGCCCAATAGAGCTTTTAGATTCTCAAGTGGGTTTTAAGACAAAATTTAAACTGTCTAACAAAGAAAAGACGACTGGTGCCAAAAAAAAAAAAAAAGAAACTGTTACTGAAGGGTGGGAATACCAGCAAAGCACAAAAAAACAACTGATTTGTCTACTAGGTGAAGGTAATTTTGGGGAAATTTCATAAAAATGCACTGGCCTATTTCATTCACAGGTTTTTTTCAGTTTTTTTTTTGTTTTTTTTTTAAATCAGACACACCTAGTTCTGCCAATAAAATGCTTCACACCTAGGCTGGTGCTAATGAACTGAGAGAAAGAGAAAATAAAGTGGGTGTGAGAAAAATAAAGTTCTGATTTGGGATGGAAAGATTTTTTATTTAATATTTACCTGTATTTAATAAGTAAAACCCTTCCAAATGAAAATGATCCACCCGTTCCTCTGCTAATCAGTTTCTCTGTGCTGCCAAATTGCCAAATATAAAAATAGTTAGGTATGACCAAATCTGGCTAAAATCCCAGGTTGGGTGAAAAATAGATGTGAACTTGCACTATTATGAATGGGTTAATTACAATTAAAAATGTCATTAGAAATAATTAGGTGGGGAAAATTCAAAATACAATAACCTTTGTAATACATAAGATTTAAACTGAGGTAAATTAACAAATCTAACAGAGATTATTTAAAACAACCACTTAATAGAAAGAGAGAAAAGTTTAAGATGTAAAACTACCTTTATAAGCACCTTACACAGTTACAAAACCATTTTATAAATGAAGATAAAAAGAATTTGCACAAACTGAACACAAGACATTCTGTACTGCCCAGGTCTTTGCAAAACTGTCCAACTTCTTTGTACATTTACTATACTCAAGCACAAATTTTAGCCGAGCTGCAATTAATCTATTAAAGACAAAAATAACATTCAGAACCCTCCTTCCTTAAACAATTTTCCCCATTGCCAACCTTGCTTTCCCCAAATTAAAATTCAGCAATATATGAACATCTTTTTCTTTACAGAATATTTGGCATCATAAATGAAAAGACTAAAGGAAAAACTTTCTGAAACAATGCTTTTAAAACAGCAACAGTCCAACTAAGCACTGTGCAAACAAATGTTCTACACTTTCTTTATGAGAGAAAAAGGGGCACTTATCCCCTATCGCAGGGGCAAAGTGTGCCAGATACCTGTTTGTAGCTATGGCCCCATGTACCACCTTCCATAGAATGTCATCTACCTGTTTCTCAATCAGTGTGCTGCTGAGTTATGTCAATATTCACCTTTTGCACATGCAGGTCGCTTTGGGGTTGTGAACCGTTCAGACTAACATCTGCAGCGCTCGCAATTAAATTGCAGACCCAATCTCTGCAGCAGTCATTATTGCATATCAAGGCTTGCTTTGTGAATGTAGTTCATGACAACCCTAGGAGACAGTACCAAGGTTATTTGCAACAAGAAGTCTAACCTAGAATAAAAGCTGAGGCAGCTTTCAGACATTCTGGCAGACACTTCATCCATAACAGCCTTCCAGTTTTTACTTTGAAACTCTCTTATAGTCCCCTAAAACCTTTATCCCGTGTTGCCCCAGCTAAGAGTCCCCGGCAGTTTTGCAAAGGCTTTATTTACCCACAACCCCTTCTATTCAATTCAATTCAGTTTATTTATTGAGCGCCAATTCACAACACATGTCGTCTCAAGGCACTTCACAAAAGTCAGGTACATACATTCCAATTAATCCTAATCATTGAACAGTGCAGTCAGATTCAGTTATTTATTCAAATTGGATAAAAAGTTTTTCTATCTAAGGAAACCCAACAGATTGCATCGAGTCAGAGATTTGTAGCAGTCACTCCTCCCGGATGAGCATGTAGAGACAGTGGACAGTCACTGGTGTTGACTTTGCAGCAATCCCTCATACTGAGCATGCATGTAGCGACAGTGGAGAGGAAAAACTCCCTTTTAACAGGAAGAAACCTCCAGCAGAACCAGGCTCAGTGTGAGCGGCCATCTGCCACGACCGACTGGGGGTTTGAGAGAACAGAGCAGTGACACAAAGAGAACAAAGAAGCACTGATCCAAGAGTCATTTCTATTGGAAGGAAAAGTAAATGTTAATGGATGTAGCTCCTTTAGTCGTTTCATCTAGAAAGAAAGCACATATAAACTCTGAGCCACTTTTTAAGGTTAGAGTCTGAAAGAGAGCACATAGAGTTAGTCAGAGCAAAAGCTCAGTCAATTGCCATGTCTAGGAGAGAGAAAGGGTTAAACACGAAAGACAGGGTCATGTGGATCATCGGTAGAGGGTGAGCATTAAGTTGTTGCCAGCAGAAGCTCGGACGATGCCCCTCTCCAGAAAGGTGTCACAGGTAGACACAGAGTCGGGCCAGGTGTAGCTTCTAGGAAGAGAAAAGAGAGGGAACATAAAGTTAAAAGCTGAAATAACAGCAAATAATGCAAAATTGGAGAGTAGTGTGAGAATGTGGCGAAGAGGGTGAAAGTGGTCATTATGTCCTCCAGCAGCCTAAGCCTATAGCAGCATAACTACAGAGATAGCTCAAGATAACCTAAGCCACTCTAACTATAAGCTTTATCAAAAAGAAAAGTTTTAAGCCTAGCCTTAAAAGTAGACAGGGTGTCTACCTCACGGACTAAAAATGGGAGCTGGTTCCACAGGAGAGGAGCCTGATAAGTAAAGGATCTGCCTCCCATTCTACTTCTAGAGACTCTAGAACACCAGTAAAACCGCAGTCGAGAAACGAAGTGCTCTGTTAGGAACATATGGAACAATCAGATCTCTGATGTATGATGGCGTTAAATCATTAAGGGCTTTATATGTGAGGAGGAGACTTTTAAAATTCTATTCTGGATTTAACAGGAGCCAATGAAGGAAGCTAAAGTAGGGGAAAATTGATCTCTCTTTTTAATTTTCATCAGAACTCTTGCTGCAGCAATTTGGAATCAGCTGAAGGCTTCTAACTGCATTTTGGGACATCCTGATAGTAACGAATTACAATAGTCCAGCCTTGAAGTAACAAATGCAATGGACTAGTTTTTCAGCATCAATCCCGGACAGGATATTTATAATTTTGGCAATGTTCCGGAGATGAAAGAAAAGGGAAATCCTAGAAACCTTTTAATATGGGATTTAAATGACATGTCCTGGTCAAAAATAACACCAAGGTTTTTTACTTTATTATCCGAGGTCAATTGAATGCCATCCAGGTTAAGTGATTGACTAAGCAGTTTCTTTTTTAAAGACTCCGGTCCAAAGACGACAATTTCTGTCTTGTCTGAATTTAGAAGCAGATAATTTAAAGTCATCCAAGTTTTTATGTATTCAAGACATGCTTGTAGTCTATCTAACTGGTTGGGCTCATCAGGATTCATGGATAAGTAAAGCTGAGTATCATCAGCCTAACAGTGAAAATTTATTCTATGCTGCCTGATAATTTTACCTATTGGAAGCATATAGTAAAGAGAATTGGCCCAAGTAGTGAACCCTGTGGTACTCCACAATTAACCCTGGAGTTTTAAGATGATTTATCATTTACATGAACAAACAGGAATCTGTCAGACAGATAAGATTTAAACCAGCCTAGCGCTGTTTCCCTGATCACTACAGCATATTCCAGCCTTTCTAAGAGATTATTGTGATCGACTGTATCAAATGCAGCACTGAGATCTAACAGGACAAGTACAGACATAAGTCCATTATCAGAGGCTAGAAGATTATCATTAGTGACTTTCAGCAGAGCTGTTTCAGTGCTATGATGAGCTCGGAAGCCTGACTGAAACTCTTCAAACAGGTCATTGCTGTGTAAATGCTCACACATTTGATTAGCAACTATTTTCTCTTTTTAGATAAGAATGGAAGATTGGGTATAGGTCTGGAATTATTAAGTCATCTCGATCAACTGAAGGTTTCTTAAGCAAAGGTTTAATTACAGCTACCTTACAAGCTTGTGGTACATATCCATTTACTAAGGATAAATTAATCATATCGAAAATGAGGCGGGTAATCAGAGGAAACACTTCCTTAAATAATTTGGTTGGGATTGGGTCTAACATACAAGTTGAAGGTTTAGATGAAGCTAATATTTCTAAAAAAACTCAGGAAACGCCACAGGATCAAAGCAGTCCAAGCACAGCAATTTTCTAACATTGTGCTTTAAAGTACGCAGCTCTGAATTAAACCAGGGAGCCTGCCTCCTATGAATAATTACCTTCTTTTTCAAGGGGGCTGCATTGTCTAATGCACCACGCAATGATGAAGTAACACTATGAACAAGAGAATCAATTTGTGAAGGGGAAGAAACAGAATTATTGCCCTCCACTGTGTTTTTCTGTGATAATGAGGAAATCAAAAGTGGAACAGATTCTTTAACGGTTGTTACAGCATTGTCTGATAATGATCTACTATAATGAAATTTTCCTTCAGATGTGTAGTACTCGGTTAAGTTAAACTCAAAGATAATTAAAAAATGGTCAGACAGGACAGGGTTATGAGAAAATATTGTTATGTCTTTACACTCAATGCCATATGTCAGCACACGGTCCAGAGAATGAAGACAAAGGTGGGAAGGTTTGTTAATGTTTTGAGCAAAGCCAATTGAGTCTAAGATAGCATTAAAGGCTATATTTAAGCTATCACTTTCAGTGTCAACATGAATGTTAAAATCCCCCACTATAATAACCTTATATGTATTTAACACTAAATCAGATAAAAGGTCTGAAAACTGATCTAAAAATTGAAAGTAAGGGCCTGGTGGATGGTACAAAACAACAAACAGAAGTGGTTTTAGTGCTTCGCCCAGTATTTCGAGGAATGTGAAAATTTAAATAATTAGTAGGAGTTGACTCATTTATAGTAACATAATCCTCTTGCTGCAGCCAGGTTTCTGTGAGGCAAAATAAATCAATCTGATTGTCACAAATCAGGTCACTAACTAGCAAAGTCTTGGAAGAGAGAAATCTTATGTTCAGTAAGCCACATTTAATTGTTTCATTTTTCTTTTTAGTCTGAGTTGTGTTAATTTTTATTAGATTTTCCTGATTTTCTTGTTTTAGATTATTTTTTAATCTATTTAATTTTGGCCGTGGGCGAGACACTGTCTTAATAGGGTAATGGGTGGGTAGCAGTACAGAAGCTGCAGAGAGGAGTGTTAAACTACGACCCTGCTTCCTGGTCTGAACCCTGGGTTGTCAGAGTTTTGGAGAACTAATAAATTCGGCCAGATTCCTAGAAAGAAGAGCTGCTCCATCCAAAGTGGGATGGATGCCGTCTCTCCGGATCAGACCAGGTTTTCCCCAAAATGTTCACCAGTTATCAATGTAGCCCACATCGTTGTCTGGACACCACCTAGACAGCCAGCGGTTGAATGACAGCATGCGGCTAAACATGTCGTCACTGGTTAAATCGGGGAGGCAAAACCTTTCAGTCTATATTGAAGCACTCTTGAAAACAATCTGTAGTCTGTACAGAACAGAAAATAACTGTCCCACATTCTTAAGCAGAGTTAAATCTTCCATCTAAGGCAAAATGAGAGAGCACAGCCTTCCAGCAGAATGCTGGTAGCAAACCAGTTATTACGCACTCTCGCCGATCTGCTCCCTGGAATCTTTCAAAAGTGATTATAAAAGTCTGCTGGCAATCCATCTAAACCAGGAGTTTTGCCAGGAGCCATCTGACCAACAGCTGCAGTCAACTCTTCCAGAGAGATCTCAGCGTCCAAAAGAGCACTGTCGATCTACTCAACTTAGGAGAACCATCCGGCAGCTGGTCTACACAGTCACTGCGACATTCCCACAGCATGTTTCCTTATCAGCACATGATCTGTGGTGATGGTGTTATCAGGAAGACAGAGAAATCATCTGTGTGGACTGAGAAACAGATCTCTCCTGGTTAAACACGAAGGAGAAGGGTAAATTCATTTTCTTGTCAGGAGTAAACCTTGACCTGACCAATGACCCTTTAGCTTTTTTATAAAGAAAAGAGCGCAGCTGATGCTTTTTTCTCTTGCAGTGTTTGTGCAAAAGAGGCATCATCAGGCACATAAACATACTACCTCTGACTGATCTTTTTTTCTACTTTACTAATATGTGTTTTTACCCTGACTGATGAGTAACTTATACTATTATGCTATTATATTATAGAAAAGCTGCATCTGGGCCTTGCCCACTTCCTACCAATGACTCAGAGAAACAAGAGTCCTCCTTCTGTCCCTCCAAATCCCCCAGAAAGTTTAATATTTTTGACAAAAGTCACCATCCTGCAAATGTTTAACGTTGATATGCCAATAGAATAGAATAGAATAGAATAGTCTTTATTGTCATTGTACTGGGGGGGGAACAACAAAATTGAGGGTGCTTGCGCTGGGCTACCATACACCACAGTAGGATAAACAAAAATAGATAACAAGGCATTTAAGAAGGTTTAAAAATCTCTCTAAAATCTCTAAATCTCTCTAAAAATAGAGATATGATAGACCAAGTGTAATATAGACTGCAGAAGGCATGATATGTACAACTGAAAATACATAATATGCTGTAAACAGTGACTTTATGCAAGGAGGTCCCTTGGCCCAATACTTGTGCTAGAGGGGCTGCCAAGGACTACCGAACCATTCTTGACGACCATGTGCATCCAATGGTTCAAACATTGTATCCTGAAGGCGGTGCCGTGTATCAGGATGACGATGCACCAATACACACAGCAAGACTGGTGAAAGATTGGTTTGATGAACATGAAAGTGGAGTTGAACATCTCCCATGGCCTGCACAGTCACCAGATCTAAGTATTATTGAGCCACTTTGGGGTGTTTTGGAGGAGCGAGTCAGGAAACGTTTTCCTCCACCAGTATCACGTAGTGACCTGGCCACTATCCTGCGAGAAGAATGGCTTAAAATCCCTCTGACCACTGTGCAGGACTTGTATATGTCCTTCCCAAGACGAATTGACGCTGTATTGGCCGCAAAAGGAGGCCCTACACCATACTAATAAATTATTGTGGTCTAAAACCAGGTGTTTCAGTTTCATTGTCCAACCCCTGTAAATATGTACATATGTTACATGGCTATCAGAGGATATCATAAATAACAGTTTCAAAATGAATAAATTAGAGTTGAAGGATGGATAAAATTAGAAATTGCAATGTAACAATTTAAAACAGCTGTAAACATTAAGGCAAAGTGAAGTTTGGGTTTATTATGGTCCGAGGGGCTGGGGGGTGCTTATGGGAAACTGTGAGTGAGTCTGTTTATAGGGGTGATGGCCTTTGTTCTCCTGAGGCAGCAGGACATGGCAATGTTTTCCAGGCTGGCCAGAGGGCAGCCGATAATCTTTTGGGCAGTGTTTATGACCCTCTGCACCACCTTCCCATCCTCAGCTGTGGAGTCTGTGTACCACACACCCAGACAGTATGTCAGTAAGCTCTCCACCGAGGAGTGATAGAAGGTTAGCAGCAGCTTTGTGTCCAGGTTGTTCTTCTTGAGGACACATGGGAAGTGGAGCCGCTGTTGGGCCTTCTTTACCAGGGCTCTGATGTTGTTGGTCCAGGAGTTGTCTGTGGAGATGAGGGGGCTCAGGAACCTGAAGGTGTTTACAGTTTCCACCTGTTCTCCATCTATTAGGAGGGGGGTGTGGTCCTGTCTGATCTTCCTGAAGTTGATGATTAGTTCTTTCATTTAACATTCAGGGTCAGGTTGTTTCCTGAGCACCAGCGCAACAGTTCCGCCACCTCAGCCTTTTACACTGTTTCGTCTCCGTCACTGATGAGACCAACTAGTGTCGTGTCATCCGCACATTTGATAATGCGGTTAGTTGGGTGGGTTGGAGAGCAATCGGATGTTTACAGGGTGTATAGTAGAGGACCCAAAATGCAGCCTTGAGGGGAACCAGTGCTGAGTGTGATTGTGGAGGAGCGTAGTTTTACTTAACTCTCTGTTAAGTAAAACCTATCCAGTCTGGCCTCCTCCACGTCTCCTGGTGTACTGGCCTGTCTCCTGGTAGCGCCTCCAGGCTCTGGACACTACGCTGACAGACACAGCAAACCTTCTCGCCACAGCTCGCATTGATGTGCCATCCTGGATGAGGTGCACTACCTGAGCCACTTGTGTGGGTTGTAAAGTCTGTCTCATGCTACTAGGAGTGTGAAAGCACCACCAACATTCAAAAGTGACCAAAAAAATCAGCCAGACAGCATAGGTACTGAGAAGTGGTCTGTGGTCCCCACCTGCAGAACCGCTTCTTTATTGAGTGTGTCTTGCTAATTGCCAAAGATGTCCCCCTGTTGTCTATTCTATTTGCACAACAGCATGTGAAATTGATTGTCAATCAGTGTTGCTTCCTAAGTGGACAGTTTGATTTCAAAGAAGTTTGATTTACTTGGAGTTATATTGTATTGTTTAAGTGTTCCCTTTATTTTTTTGAGCAGTGTATATCAAAGTCCTTCTGAGTGACCATTTCCAAAATAACTGCCGGTTTCTGTTGATCTTTTCCGGCATTAATATTCACCCCACCTGGAGCATGTGCATAGGTGAATTAATGAAATGAAAGGCAGAAAGAGAAAACATTAAGAAAATGAACATCCAGTGCAACACAGCCATTATTCACTTATGGAGTTTTAACCTTCTAGAAACTTTTCCTTGGAGTTTCAGTTGCTTTCTAGGATTAGTCATATGTTTTTTTTTTTTTTTTTTTTTTTTTTTTTTTTTTTTTTTTTTTTTTTTTTTTTTTTTTTTTTTACACAGGAAAACTTTTTTCATCCAGCTCATCAAGACCAAGGGTTTTTTGTAAAGTCAGAGCAGAATTAATAAATTTATCTGAATCTGAAAAATAACACAGTACTTTTAATGGCCTACCACAAGAGGCATTAAGGAAATTACTAATTCCTCCAGTATAAATTTCAGGCATCCAGTGTGCTGTTTGTGAGTGTGTGCTTCTGTCTTCCTGAGGTAGCAGGTTCAGTTGTCGGGCAGAGGTGAGCAGCTGCAGTCCTTCACACCTGCCAGTGATCAGGCTCATCAGTGAAGCTTAAAAGGAGTTGGCTGCTGGTCATTCAATGCCTGAGTGTCAACCTCGTTGGTACCTCTAGCCCTCTGAGAGATTCTTACAATCATCTAACCTTGAAAAGACTAATCCTGGTTTCTTCTCCTTCTTTAATGTTACCCTCCAAAAGATTTCTAATCAATCTCTGCAACGAAGCCCTGGTGCTCAGATCTCGTACTAACAGAAATAAAACCAGAACGGAATTCCCTCCTTGAAACAATTACCTCCTGGATTTCGGCTCCACAACCGGCAGACCTCAAGCTCCTAGTTGGCTCCATCATTCCGAAGACCTGTCCACCCTCCAATGAACCGCTACCTATCCTGATAGATTCAAACAGCCACCCTGGATTCAATGCCTCTCCCCAACCTGGAACCCTCATCTTCACCAGTAAGCAATTACTATTCTCATCCATTTACTCTTAATGTACAGGGGTTGGACAATGAAACTGAAAGACCTGGTTTTAGACCACAATAATTTATTAGTATGGTGTAGGGCCTCCTTTTGCGGCCAATACAGCGTCAATTCATC
Source organism: Crenichthys baileyi (assembly GCA_036173005.1). Classification (NCBI taxonomy): domain Eukaryota; kingdom Metazoa; phylum Chordata; class Actinopteri; order Cyprinodontiformes; family Goodeidae; genus Crenichthys; species Crenichthys baileyi. Next base: position 72,759 of record JAHHUM010000977.1, read on the forward strand.
TTGGGAATGACATACTAGTCCTGAACAGTGGTCAGAGGGATTTTAAGCCATTCTTCTTGCAGGATAGTAGCCAGGTCACTACGTGATACTGGTGGAGGAAAAAAAATCATCCTGATACATGGCACCGCCTTCAGGATACAATGTTTGAACCATTGGATGCACATGGTCCTCAAGAATGGTTCGGTAGTCCTTGGCAGTGACGCGGCCATCTAGCACAAGTATTGGTCCAAGGGAATACCATGATATGGCAGCCCAAACCATCACTGATCCACCCCCATGCTTCACTCGGGGCATGCAACAGTCTGGATGGTATGCTTCTTTCGGGCTTCTCCACACCGTAACGCACCCGGATGTGGGGAAAACAATAAAGGTGGACTCATCAGAGAACAATACATGTTTCACATTGTCCACAGCCCAAGATTTGTGCTCCTTGCACCACTGAAACCGACGTTTGGCATTGGCATGAGTGACCAAAAAGGTTTTTGGCTATAGCACCGGGCGTGTATATTGACCCTGTGGAGCTCCCGATGGACAGTTCTGGTGGACACAGGAGATTTAGGGGCACATTTAAATTTGCCGTGATTTGGGCAGCCGTGGTTTTTTTTTATGTTTTTGGATACAATCCGGGTTAGCACCCGAACATCCCTTTCAGACAGCTTCCCTTTCATCCACAGTTTTTCCTGTTGGATGGTTTTTGCCTTTTTGGTGGTATGCTGACATTACCCTGGATACCGTGGCTCTTGATACATCACAAAGACTTGCTGTCTTGGTCAAAATGCGCCAGCAAAAGACGTGCACCAACAATTTGTCCTCTTTTGAACTCTGGTATGTCACCCCATAATGTTGTGTGCATTTCAATATTTTGAGCAAAACTGTGCTCTTACCCTGCTAATTGAACCTTCACACTCTGCTCTTACTGGTGCAATGTGCAGTCAATGAAGACTGGCTACCAGGCTGGTCCAATTTAGCCATGAAACCTCCCACACTAAAATGACAGGCGTTTCACTTTCATTGTCCAGCCCCTGTAGCTATCAATTATCAAAGGAGTGTCTCTAGTGGACTAAACAGACAATGATGATAGTGATGATGATTCCCAAAAAGACTTCTATGCACTTCTACAAAGGGATATAAAAAGAACAATAATGGTAAGGACATACAATTATTTTTGAAATCTGAAAAGTCATAAAATACTAATTTATATTTTTTTAATAACTGTAACTCTTTTCTTTTAATAACATAACTCTTCAAACTGGATCCAAGAGGGGCCCATTGACCCCCCAATCATATGCACAAAGTTAAGTATAATAAAAATTGTGTTTGTGTATCTGTTTTTTTTCACATAAAGGGGGGTTAAATTAAGGGGGCAAGCGGCCTTGATTTTTTCCTCTCTGTGGCCCCTTCCCCCAGAAGCAAACTTTTGTCCGAGGGGTTCCCCCCCAGTAGGACCCGCTCTCAAAACCGGGGGAAAAACATTTTTTTCCTGGGCCCTAAAGGAAAGGGGCCCAAGGGGGCCCGCATCACCTGGCTAAGCGTAAACGGCATTTCCGGGGGCCCGGCAGAACGAGCCATGTTTCCCCACAGCTCCGGAGGATAGCGGGAAGTTTAACCCTTTGTTCACTGTGGAGGGCTTTCCTCAACTTCGTCGCCCCGAACCCAAATTCTCCTCAGCACGGTTTTTGGGAAGGGTTTGGTTTTGGGCAGAGAGAAAAATAGGTTTTTGAATGAAATTAAACTCAACATTTTTCATTTTATTTATGTTTGGTTTTTTTTTTTTTGGAAAAATCGCTATTTTAAAAAAAGAAGATCGGGCCATAACGTGCCCCTTTTCCCCCCTTTTGCATTTTAACCCTTTTATTGGGGTTTTTTAAAGGGATGTTTTTTTGATTCTGAAAGCTAAAGTTCTTTTTTTTTTCTCCAAAACCCAAAGGCCAAAAAAACACATCTTGCCTACTAAAAATCATTTCCCAAAAAAGGGTTTTTAGTTTTTCAGTTAGGGGGAAAAAATATTTTCCCCAAAATTATTTTTTCTAAAATTTATAAAAAGGAAAAAACCATTTAAGACCCCTTTATCCAGAAAGATTTGGGTTCTTAGTAAAAAAATATTTATGAAAATATTTCGAATATTTCCTTAATAAATTATCTTTAAATATTATTTTAATAAATAAAGGCAGCTAATTAAACACCATTGAGAATTTGTCATCCAAAAGGTTGGGTTTATTCAGCAAATCATTCTTTAAAATATTTTATTAATAATGTTTTATCTGATCTTGCATTGTGAATGGTTGTTTAAAAAGGTATACCAATTATTGCCTAAGTTTGGGTTCCCCCGACAAAATTAACTTCATTTCTAGATTATTCAAGATAATCCTTGGTTCTCAAACATAAATAACATTGCATGGTAAAATTGCATCACTCTTTCGGTCATGGCTTTCAACCATCTTTGATCAACTTGTTTATATTGTACATAGCCCATTAGTCTTCCTTATTCTTTCATTTGGCTTGGTAGTTTAGTTGGGTTGTTTTAGCGTAGTGAAGAGTTTGTTGATTGAAATATGCTTGACTTTGAGTTTACTTATTTCTGTTAATAAATTCTTGCATTTTAAGAAATTGTGTGAATTCATTCTGTGTGTTTACAGAGTTTTGCTGTTCGATGATGCCAGAGCTTGGCTCATCCCTTTCAATTTTGTTCTAATACCACCGCCTTATTGGGCTGGTATTCACAGGACAACCCTTAACAGACAAATATTATTTAATAAAATATTAAAGTATTAATATTAAATAACATATTCATATTCATGATCACCACACCAATCAACCCTTCTTGTCCTTGAAACTGATCCGAACCATTTTAGGCATTTGCTGATATGGAGTCCCAGTCCATTGCTTCACCAAAATCAATGCGTGTTTTTAAAAACTGCAGTAAAATAACACTCCACTCTTAGCTAATTTTAATTCACTCAGAAATGTAATTTCACTTGATCCAAAACCTTAAAGCCATAGATTTGTTTCCAAACAGAATTTTCTGCAGATATATTTGGCTGGAGACATACTGCTTATTAGGTATTAGACATACTATGGCTTTTTTTTTTAATGTTTTTCTTATGGAGGAGTGCCCTGAAGTGCTAGGTTAACAGTTGCCTGCTTACTTAAATTGGGTATAAGATATTTCCTCCCTGTTTTGATGTGACAGATACATATTTCTAGTACTGGGTTGGACACCCTTTAGCCTTCAGAACTGCCTCTTCTTGTAGCAAAAGTTAAATAATGTGTAAAGAAAAGAGAAAAAAAACTTATTTAGTGCTCCAAAGTTTTCCAAAGTGCTGTGAACTTTCATTTACCTCTCTCCTCTGACCTCTGTGTTTAGCACTTATAGAGGAGTTGGTCTGTAAAACCATTACCAGAAGTTTATGGTTAAAACACATCTTGGAGGGTTGTGTCTGAGCAAGATCAGATGGCTGTCCTCATTAATAATTTTGTTACCTCTGACCTGGGAAGGGTTTAGGGGCCATAAAGTTAAACTCTTTAAAGCTGAGACAACACCCTCATTCTGCTATAAATATGATTTGTACTTTGTGTTCGGGGCTCTGTTTCACTGACTTGTCAGTGACAGGGTCTTCAAACGCAGAAATGCCTTTGAATAAAACTTATAAAGACAAAGTCTGGATTTTCTCTTATTGTGAGTTAATTTCTCTCCCACTTTGATAAGAAAATTCCATTATACGGTTATATCACAGTAAACCCATGGTCATGTTCAAAAGACATTGACACTGGTTCTTTATAAGTTGTTTGTGTTTGTGTGCTCGCCTGGTACCCTGTCCATGTCCAGCCATGAGCAATAAAGTGTCGTCTTACCTGCAAACTTTGAGCTTCAGGGGTTCTTCCCCGCATATTGGTCCAACAGGAACCCACATTATAACACTAAGTGGCCCAAAGTCTGTCAAGAAAATATCCCCACACCATTAAATCACCTCACTGGCCTGGATCAGTCTGTGCCCTCATTATTACTCTAAACTCCATCTGAATGTTGCAGCTGAAATCAAGACTGATCAGATCAGAACACGTTTTTTCCAATCTGCTGATGTACTTTGATTAAGGAATTGTAACCTCAGTTTTCTGTTTTATTTTTTTTACCTAACAGAAGTGGCACAAGATGTGGTCTTCTTTAGCTGCACCTCATCTGCTTCAAGGTTTGTTGTTCTGTACTTTTAGAATGCATACTCTGAATACCTTTATTGCAATAAGTGGATATTTGAGCTTTATGTATTTCCACAGCAATTACAATTTTAAACGCTCTTATGAATGCAGCCCTAGGGGACTATGTTTGACACACTATTGGCTGTATGATCCACTGTAGCCTTAACCTGTAAACTAACATTTCAGGTGATAGTGCAGACTAAGCAATCAACCAAAAGACACTGTCAGCAGCTTTTACATGCTATTCTGGGAGTTGAAAAATGGGCTTTATAACTGGTGAATGGAAAAGAGCCTGTCCTAGTGGCTGAGATCTTGCTATTTCAGTTTGAGCTTGATTACCTGTCTGTAAAGATGCATGGATGGTAATCTCCCTCTTGAGCCAACATTGTCTATATGCAGCTGTTATATAGTCCTCTAATAGGTGGGCTGTTTCAACCTAATGGTACTCCCTTTCTTTAAGACAATCAGTTCACCCTCTCAGAAAGAATTGCCATTGTGTTCACATCTGTGCTTGGTGATGATCTAGCTCACGCAGAACAGCAGTAGGGATAACTCATTACTGAGATATATGCCACACCTGATAGTTGCCTGGGGAATAGCCTTTGAGCTGGCTTTTTAGGAGTGTGTCAACAAACAGCTTTAGTTCATTATCTTGACTTGTTTTATTTCCATTGCATATTTTCATTTACAAATTTGGTTGTTTGAGGTATTAAGCTTTCTATGGAAATAAATGTGTTCTAAATTAGAAGTGAACCCTGCTAAAAGCTGAATGGGCTGTAAACAAACGTACTTTAAAAGGGTTTGTTGAAGACTTTTGAAGTAAAGTTGTGTTAAAAAGTGCAAACATTTAAAATCTAACCTACTGTATATGACTTTCTTAGTGTCTTAATTTAGGATAAACACAAATTAGTTAGTCCAAGAGCTTGAAGGTAACGGCTAGTTAAAAGGAGGGGTCAAGACCAACGCATCTGGCTGGCACAGCTTTTTCACATAAAACCAGGTTGGTTTAGATAGCTTTTTTTCTTTAATAAATAGAATTATTATTGGAAAACGGCGTCTTGTATTTAATCTGGTTATCTTTTTTTATATCAAAATGTGATTGATTATTACAAGCATAAAGCAAAAGCAGATGCAATCTATAAATGGACAGATACTCTTTCACAGCACCTTAAGTTTGGTACTTTAAACATTTATTGCTAAAGATGCAACTGAATAGGAGTAATTCATATTTCTGAAATAACAATTCCCATCCAGTAAGTGTTTTGCAGGAATATGAAAATGTGATAAAGTTCACATTAAAGGAAATAATGCATTGCTCAAAAAACATAACAAAACAACAGTTTTGGGTTAATGATGGACATGCCATTTTTGATCTGTTTACCATCTAATGTTGCCAGCAACGGCTATGCTCAAGCAGAAATATGGAGATGGGTACATGTGTTAACCTCTCTACTTTTTTTTTTACCTACAAGCTCAGATGATTTTTTTCTGTTCAAATTTAGGCTTCATACTCAACTAGCATTGCTTGTGACTATATATCAGACTCTATGCAAGTCCCTCTGGGGCCACAAAAGGCTTTTGACAACTTTTTAAACACATGCAGTAGTCTTCCCCGACATCAGTAAACAGACTTTGATGTTAAAAATTGGTGCAGTTTTTCTTCAAGCCCTGGGACAAAAACATATGTTACCACCCACACAGCTGAGTGGAAGCATTACTTGGCATTACTTATAACATTGAAGTATCCTGTCTTCTTTCACAGTATTGCAGCCATGCAGCATAACTGGACGTTGTGGCCACACCTTTGAAATCGACTATAAATCATGTGTATAAGGAATAAACAGACCAACTTTAGTTAGACTGAATTATGCCATATCAGGCCATTGTGAATGACTGCTGGTTATATATTGCTGGTGGTTTGAAAAATATCTACCAAACTAACAGATGGGAGCATAATACACCTAGCATTTTCACAATCACTGCAATAGATGTATTATTTCTTGAGGTGCCCTTGGAGGAACCAGGAGACCATAGCCAAAAACAGCATGCCTTGGTTGAATACAACTGAGCTCTGAGCCAGGGTCAAAGCCTGACAGGTGGTGTGTCTCCAAGCATCGATTTCCATGGAGCTTGAATACAAATTTGAATAGGTACTTTAATCTTCTGTTTATTTTTATAACCTTGCATTATTTTAACTTTTTTAGAAAAGCCTAAAGCATAATACATTAGAGAGCATTCATTTCTCTTCATTTTTCTTTATATCTTATGCCTTATGTCAAGAAGACAAAATCGGGAGACCACTTTAGAAAGTAAAACTCTTCATTTCAAAAGATGCCACTATACCTAAAACTTGTCAATAGTTCACTAAAAATTTGTGAAGAAATGCTTTTTTACATTCTCAAAATGTGAAAGGTGATCCTTCAAAACCTGTATGCTCCCCAAAGGAAAATACACAATATCAAGGTAAAGACACTAATTATTCACTTTTCTTCTGTGGAAGCTAATATCTTCAAGCCAACATGTTTAAAAAATCTTGAGCAAAAATATTATGGTGCAATGTCATTAAACCAAAAACATGATGTGATTGCAAACAGCTCCAATTATTGCAGTTGTTGAAATTATGTCAAATCCTATTATTGATCGTTAATCTAGGTATAACAGTATTAGCTATGAGAAGACAAACAATAAGCAGATTTATCCTAGTAGTTGTGAAGACAATAATCAATCGCGCGCTGGGTTGGCAGGGCACGTGACATGCCATTCTGGGAGGGGTGGGGCTGAGGGCGGACTTGCTGGGAAGGGGTTGGAACCCATTCATAACTGCTTGCAGTTCTAGCTCCTATTGCACTTTGTAAATTACATTAAATGTTTATGAAACAAGCTAAAGGTTATCTTGTTAATACTAGGTTAGCCGCCCTTCTAACTACAACGCTGTAAGCTGGGTTTGTTTACCAACAGACTCTCATTGTTTGTTCCCAATGTTTGTTTTAAAACGCACCTCTGAGATCCAAACCAGACTCTTTCCAAAAAGCTACTTCTTTCTCTTCCTTTTCAAGGAAGCAAAAAAACCAGGACAATACCCTTCCTTCAGTCAGCTGACTGACAGCATGTAATAAGAGATGGGAACATTAGTTCCTCTTGAGCCTGCCTCTGGCCATACATAAATGAGTAATCGGGCTGTGTCTTATGCAAGTGAGCTTTCATAAACAAAACCAGCATTGCGGAACCAAAGACGGCATGGAGTGGACCTCAGCATGGCACATACAGGGCAATACATCAAAATGAGTGCTGCATATCTTCTATTCAATTGTGTAAACACACGTGTGGAGTACATGACAGTTATCAGTGCATTTACATTTTCTACATCAACACTACTGAAGCAATTGCCCTCACTGGAGGCCAAGTGATCTTTTCTGTCTCAATGCACTTCATGCAAATCTGTCCAATGTGTGTAAATGATGTGTTTTTTTTTAACCATATATCCGTTATTGCAAGATCACACTCTCCTGCCCACCAGCTGGCTAACCTTTACATAAGTCAGTATCACGGTGTTGTGACTAACTCAACTGGCATCTCATACTTGTAACAGCAGCCGCTGGACCACAACCCTACTTGCCATCTTTGTCATTCCATGAAAAAAAGCCTTGAAGTCGAAATTACCAGAAGGCATTTAATTCATAGGTCCTGTTTTGTGAGATCAACAAATGCTACAAGGAAATTCTGATCACTCCAGCACTTTCAAACATAGACAGCTTGTTAAAAGACAAGACAAAAAACATTCTGCAAAAAACACCCAAGGAGATAAAAATCTATTTTTGTGAAGCCAGGGTTTTTTGGTAATTCATACATATCAAACAGAGGGACATCATAGGTATGTGGGGTGTGCCTAAACATAGGCCAGGATCATGGAATCAGTATGGTAATAACAGTGTGTTTTATGCATTTCCATCCCCTTTAGATTGATACTCAGTGGAATCCTCAATTCCCTACTTCGAGATGTATCAGTGGTGGAACATCTTCGATCACCAAATTATGTATTAACTCCAGAGAAAGCTAAACATACTAACATAATTGAGCTTGTTTAATGCCTCTGGTATATTTTCAGCATTCATGTTGACAGATTGTGGATTAGGGTTCTGTTTCAAATGCATCTTCTGGGAATTTTGGATTATTGGATAGAAAGGCATAAGATTTGGAGTCATCCAACTGAGAACACAAGAAGAGCACCCTGAGTTCTCTAAATTTTGTGTTGTCTTCCAGTGATGCCACATTTCAGTTTAAATGATTTGACTGCATACTGTATAAATCTACAGAAACACTTAACACGTAATAATCTCTATAAAGTAAGCTTAATTAGAAGCCAGGGAAAAGCATATGATGATAACTTTCCTTTTAAAAGCCTTCAGACACAACCATTCTTCTGGCATTCATCTTTTAGAACCGAGCCTAAAAAAGTCATTTAAACACTACTGTCTTGAATCTCATAAACCTTCAATCTTTGCCATAAACACTGTTACTGATTGGTTGTAACAATTCCTGAACTAATTTTGCACTGCAATGAAAAAGGTCAAATAGTTTATTTGATTATACAATTATCTATCTATGTGCTATGACTATGAATGTATTGTCTTACTATTGCCTACTCTCTCTTTAAGGTAGTTTTAACAGAATGACATGTGCCTTTCTTTGAAAAACAGACGTTAGACAAACCTCTGTTAGTTAATAATTCTTAGTGGCCTCATAGAGATCTCATAAAATCCCCAAGTCTAGACAGTAATTGCTTTTGCAGAAACTTTGAGAAGCACTTATTACAATACTCCACAGCATGATGAGGCTGTTTCTTTTTTTGTTTTTTTCTTTAAAAGACGTGATGTTACAGTAGAGGACGTACTTTGTGACTAAAGCGTTTAAGCAAGAGTTGTAAACCCTAGCAAACAACATTTATGTAGGTTAAAACCCTACTGATCTTCAATGCCCCTCAGAAACAGTTATCTGGAATGCACTCTTGGGATTTCATGTTTTGCAGGGTCTCAGTAAGGAACTGTTATGTCTCTCGAAATGATATAACACTTGGAACCTTGCAGTTAGAGACGCTCTGTTCTCTAAAAACTATTGTAAAGAGCTCTGGTAAGCAATTATTTCCTTTTGGCTGTATTGATAGATGGAGCAAATGCTTGCAAGAAAGACTCAGTTCTATAATTTAAGGCAAGAGGAGGCTGAGCAAAGAACTTTTAAAAGCAAGGCACTTTGAGGAGATAGTGGAAGCTCATCAAACTGGAAAATAAGGTCTTACTCAACAAAAACTCTATCCTCACACCTAAAGGCAGCAATAAAACAACCACCACCTAAAGCTTGCTGAAAAACAAACAAACTAGCTATTATACTTACAGTCAGTTCAAAATACTGGTCTTCCTTTATTTCAAGATTGTGAAGCTGTCACGGCGTGGTTTTGGGGTGGACTGAAGCGCAGACAAGAGCTTGGCAGCAGCATTTTCATCACGATCTTAAGCTTTAGTCACAGGTCATGAACAAGCAAAACATAGCAGAACTCACCGCAGGTGCAAGGCATGAGTACAATCGAAGCTTCTGCGTTGTACTGCAGGACCGTAGCAAACACTGAGCAAAATCAGGTAATGTGATCGGAGGAACCAGCAAAGGACAAAGAAACAAAACCAACTAATATACTGAGGGAGAACAAAGGCAGGTAATCAAAGGAACTAAGAACAGGTGAGACAAGGAGGCAGGAAGGCAGAGGGAGCAGGTGAACCTAATTGAACTAAATGAGGAAAAGGACTAATGACAAGATAGTGAGCAGACCCTAAAAGAAACTATAAACCAATACTGAAAGAACAAACTGTGAATGAGGCAGAGGAAGCGAGGACAAGAATTAAAGTAAACAATAACAAAAGCTAACCTATAAAGAGGGACTGGAGAATTAAGATAAAGAGAACCAGACTGGGAGGACTAGGAAACAAAGACCGAATACAGTATAACTGAAGAGTAACAGAAAAAGAAACTAATAATAGAAGAGTGCAAAGGGGAAGAACAAATACCTAACCACAAATAAAAACACAGAGAACTAACCAGAAGGAGAACTAATTTAAAGAACCCAAGGAAAACAGAGCACAATCATAATAATAATGGCAACAATGACAACAAAGAGAAAACCATACTAAGTCATAAGAAAAACAACAGTAACTAAAGGAGCTATGAACGAGGGGGGAAGAAACACAACCAAACACTCAAAATAACACAAAGCCACCACAGAGTCCAAAAGGTGACAAATCCTGACAGAATCATTCTCATTACCAAGTTGTCTTGCTGATTTGATGTTTGTACCCACAAAAATGCAAAGATTTGTAATGGAGACTTGCTGTAATTTTATGCTATTTTGAAAAAAATAAAGCTGTTTCTTTTAGACCTCTCTCCATTAGATGTTTAGTGGTTTAGTATTTCTACATACACAGCCAAACTCAGACATTATGATAATGCATTATGCTGCTGTAATGGACTCTAATAGAATGTACATATCCAGGTACTAAAAATATAAAGACAGAGAGCTAATGTTTTACTCAACTGGTTCCACTTCTTTGTGAGCTAAAGGCACCTTGCAGCAAAATATATAGCACCATTCATTTTAATTGACCCCCCTGATAAAGATGTTCAGAAATGCCTTAGAAATAATTAATGGATTGTTCCACTAACATAATCTCACATAATAAAATAGAAAAATCCACCCTTTATTTAGAGTAATTTTGTTCAACAGGGAAGAATGTCCATATTCAGAAATTACTGTTTTATGCTAAATAAATTGTGCCTAACTTTCTGGCACACCTAAAATAAAGGTAACTACTATATATTTGTAATTTAGATTCTACTTTTTTAAACTTGATTAAAGTTTTTGGGAACTTTAAATTAGTAATCCATAACTTTCAGATTCCCTGTGGGATAAATATGGGGTGAAACACACCTGTTTTTGTTAGTTGCCAAGAAAATGTCAAAGGAGGTAAAAAATTGTCTGAAAAGCTCACCATTAAAGAACTGCAGCAAACAGTGGCATCTATTCTCCATCACAACCATTATACACCATCTACACTGGGTTTTTTCCTTCATATCACAATCATACATTTGTGGAATTTGCTGAATTCAACTGGGACTTTAACTGGAGCTGTGTGCTTTGGTCATTGAGCTTTTTAGCAACAAACACTTCAGGTTGGTTTGGTGTGGAACAAAGACTAAAAACGAGGAAAAGCACCTTATGCCATCTTTTAAGTATGAAAGAAGATATGTGATGATGTGGGCCTTTTTCTTTTTAAAAGGCTATGGGAACCTAGATAAAATGCATTGCATCATGGACTCTTTGAAATACTTTTAAAATAAATATCTGGGGGGCTTTGCCAATACTCAAAAAAAATCGTCACTGGGGAATCGAAACTGTGTTAGACTATAGGAGGTGTCATTCAGCATTGCCATCAGCACTACACATAAAACACATAAAAACCTTCTTATTCTTCTTGTAGGAAGTGATTATTGAGTCTTGTTGATGCTTTTAAATCCTGCAGCTGGCTGGTTGCAAAAACTATACATTACTGCTACATAACCCCCTTAATCTTTAAAGCTAGCTTGTTCTGAAAAAATCAGCTGATGCGACACTGTGACTACCTCGCCTGGTGAGTCAAGGACACAACAGAGGCGGGCTGACTTCTATTCCCTCGCAGCATTGATCCTTTCACAAAACATATGAAAAAGGCACTGCAATCCCCCCTTGAACTGTTTTCTGAAAGGGGCTCATTTGAGCTCCTGGTTTAGAATCTCTACTTTTCTGCCACAGTACAATTCTATAAAAGTCTGGTTCTCTTTACTGCTTGTTGTTGAACTCAGAAAATACCTGTTGCATACCCATTGAATAAGAAAGTGTTAAAACTCAGTGTTTAACACTGTGTACATACTGTATATGCATTTATGTGAGAGTCATAGAATAAAATACCCATCATGCTTGCCTATTATTTATCTGTTTGAGTCACTTGGAAAAAAAATATCCAATAAAGTTAAACTTACTTACAGGTCTGTTATCACTGCTTGCAAGATGTTACTTAACGTAAAGATCTGCTAGAGGTGTTTAGTAACTTAATGCTGCTTTGTGCCATTTCTAGCTCATGTCCTAGAAACAAACACCAATGCAATGCTTTGTGACAGCACCTGAATGGACCCAATCAACGGAATGACACACAAACATATTGGAGTTTCAGTGTGAGTACTCTCTCAGTCGATCACTCAGAATTTCTCTTCTATTGGACTGATTGGCTGACTGAAGTTTCTTCTTTAACTATACTGTATGTGTCTTGGTGCAACTATTTTAAACAGACTAACATGTTGTTAAATCAGAATCAGCTTTATTACCAAGTTTGGGCTCACAAACAAGAAATTTGACTTCGGTACACTCTGCTCTCAGCAAAGATTTTTTTCCCCAAAATAAATAAATGGAAATTAAAAATACCTGCAAATGCTAAAATTATTTAGAGAATTGACCTAGGAAAGGAAGAAAAACAGAAAGTAAAACAGTTGCTTTCTAGATTTTTTTATATATTTTTTTGTCAACAGCTTCTGGGTCCTTGAGTGCATATGCCTTTCTTTGCCCTCGACACTGATTTCATTCAGTGTTTAAAAACTTTTAAACTATAGAAAAATATTCTCTTTTGCAGGGATGGTCTATACCACATTGTCAACCACATTTTCCTGCACCTATGGTAAAGATGTGTAAAATAATTTTAAATAAATCAACATTTATTCGCAGAGACATAATCTCCCTGTGAAAAATTACACAGAAATCCAACCATTTTTTCTAGGTTATTCAGTGGGGAAAAACATTCCATATTCATATTTTCTTAATCAAAGTTTGTGCAATTGCTGGTAGCTCTAGTCACCCTTTTAAAATAAATGTACCTAAAGTATTTTTTATTTATTCTTTATTTTTTTATTGTTCAGAATTTTTAACACTTTCAAATTAGTAATCCATGACTTTGTTTCCCTAGGGTAGTAATGTAACAGGACACAGGAACTGTTCCTCTTAACAACTTGCCACTAGGCTGGATAAAAACTCATATTACCATTATGCAGAGAGAGCAGCATGGTAAGGAAGTTTAAAAAAGCTCCAAAGCTCACTATCAGAGAACTGAAGAGTGGCATCCTGGGGTCACCAGCTCTTCAAAACATTGGACATTATCTACACAACAACCAGGGGTTTGGGTAGGATGTGTTTTCTGCCCTTCCGTGAAATGTAAACATGTTTGTAAAACTTGACTGTGATTGGATCTGTGTCCTTTGGTCAGATCAGATTACAATTTGAGTTTGGTGTTAAACAAACCTCACCAGATCCAATGTTATGAATGGTGGAGGATCTGTGATAGTGAGGGCCTGTTTATCTTCTAATGATAACTTTTTTTTTTTTTTTTTTTTTTTGGGCACTAGGGGCCTTTAATCACAGTTACCAGACAGGAAACAGGCAGAGAGACAAGGGGGGAAGACATGCAGCAAAGGTCTCAAGATTGGGAATTGAACCCAGGACAGCTGCGTACAGGACTACAGGGGTGCCCGCTCTACCGCTACACAACACAGCACCCCTCCATGATTATCGAATATTGACTTTTTTTATTTTGCAGTGTGAGATTATGTTACGAGAATAAACGATTGATTTAGTTGTTGGCTTTTTACCATATCATTACCAGGGGTGCCAATACACATGGCCAACATTGTATGTGAACAATAAGATTTATTTTCCTAGTTAAAAAAACAACCCGTACAGTATCATTATATGTTATGGATAAACGTGACAAATATTCAATGCTTAGTGCGCCTTCATCTGCATCATCTGAGGAATAAGTGTAAGTTGTCCCTGACGATGTCTTTATTGGTGTGTCATTGTGTCTAAAAGAGTGTTAAGGGTCCTGAGTGATTATGATCCCTGACGGGTGACTTAAATGACACTGATTGTCTCCTTATCATGGCACCGGTTCAGGAATAGTTTCAGGAGTATGGGTTTTAAGTTTTGACTAGGCCTCCATGTGCCCAGATCACAATCCAATCGAATACCTGTGGTATGTCCTGGACATGCAGGTATTATCCATGGGATACCCCACCTTACAATTTGTGGTACTTTCAGGTTCTGCTGCTGTCATCGTGGTGCTAAATGCCAAAGCAACCCTTCAGGGGTCTAGTAGTCTATTCATTTACAGTTCAGGACTATTTTGGCAGCAAAAGGGGGAACCAACTCGCTATTAAACAGGTGGTCATGATGTTATCCTTGATCAGAATAAATCTAGACTGGTCTATTTAGCAGTGTTGTTGTGATTATTTCCTCTTTCCATTCCATCTCAATGTTAAATAACAATATTGCATACATATTCTACTATCTTCCCTAAATGTTCAGCTTACTTTCTTTCCATCTACATCCCTCTGCTTTGAGACCCCCACTCCTCTTATATCTACATCTTACATTCATTACCACGTGGCCTTGGCTCAGTCCGCTGTCTCCCCTTCTGTGCTGTTCAGTTACTCTGTCTTCCTGGGGCAAGCACTGGTGTCAAGCTACTGTAATGACTTTCTGATTATCTGTCTTTATGTGATGAATGAGATGGAAATGTACCACCTCTGCCAAACGGGGCTGGCGTGGTGCCAGGTTGCCACAGCACAGTCATGGAGGACAGGAGCAGGGAAAGGCAAGCAAATGACACAAACATGCAATACAGATACATCTGCACATCAGAAATTACGGACAATACAGATGTTTTAAAGGCTATGAAAAATTTGTCTAAGAGTCAGTTCAGTTTCATTATTATTATTTTAAAAATGAATCATAACAAAAAAAAAGACTTAACCTTTTGAGCTTTGTCCACCAAAATAAGACACAAGGACAAAATTGTGGTCTGTTATGCCATCTAAATCATGGCGACTTGCGAGATGTAAAGTCATTATTGATGCTTGACTTTGACCTTCTGAAACTCTTGTATTGATTTTCTCCCTTTATACCACGAGTGTTGATGCTTGCTCTGCCTCTAATGTGCTGGAGGTAAAAAGAGGAAGACCTTGTGACGTAGGCATGGTTAACCATCGTGCCAGGGAGGATGCCACCCGATATGGGCCAGCTACCTGAGAAAACAGGCCTGGCTCCAAGTCCCCACTCACACCACCCGCCACCCCCCACCCACGCCACTCCGTCTCCAGTTCTATTATTCATCCTTCTTTCAAATGCCTTTTATGCTGCTCAATTACCCCTCCAGTAGCCCAGTGTGGACACTGTAATGACATTCTGATTATCAGTCTGTAAATGAGAAATGAAATGAGCATGTGATGCCATGCCAGGGGAAGAATGGAAAGCCTTTTAAAAAACGAAGGCGAAGGAGGACGGGAAACGGCTGAGGAAGGACAGAGGGATGAGCACAGCACGCCAATGATCATTGACGAGACGATTAAAAAAAAATAGAGGAAACATTTTTTAACACACAAAACGTATGAAATTACACTTTCGAATTTAATTGCTCTCTATTCAAAGCTTTAACATTGCCAAGAGAACCTTTATGTTTCCAAACAATCGTTCTGGAAGAAAGGAGCCATGTCATAATTTAAAGCACGTTCAGTCACTTCGAGGAGTTTAAATAGCAGATATTCTATTCAAAGGCAGGCTTATTGGGCTGAAACTCAGAAATTCTAATCTTCGGAGCTTATAAGGTCAACATCAAACTACGGCACTGAAGCTGTTCAAACATTGTTTTTAATCAACAAATGCTTGTAAAATAAGGAACGCTTCTTCAATATAAAATAGTGAAACAAATTTATAGCTTGAACAAAGAAGACAGGGTCAAAAATATAAAACCCTACTCTATGTAAATTATAAATGTCATTAAGTTTAATGGAAAATTATGTTGATTAACCTTAATTAAAGCTAATAATCATTTGAGAAAATGTTTAGAATGTAACTCTGAAAACTGTTGAAATTTTTTTCCCAAATGCTGGCTTTGAGATAGAGGTTGAGTATTTTTAATAAAACAGTTTGTTGGGTTAGAGAAGAGATTAGAAGGGGCCTCACCATTCTTCACAGACTGCCATTTTTAACACTACAACAACTTCATCAGACTTCAATGAACTTTTTCCACTTGATAAAATAAAAAATCGTACATGTGAAATCATCCTGCATTATAATATTGAGGTTGAGTTAATTGGTTTAGTTCATGCTAGAGATTGTGTTTTTTCAGTGGAGATAAAAATAGCATTTTAGCTGCTAATTAGTTAGCAGAAGCTAGCTCTAGATATAGATAAGCAATGTTATATAGAATATTATATACTAAGTATGGATGTTATTAGTCAGCAAAAGTCCTAGAGGACAGTATGTGGTTGTTATCTCAATGTTTTATTCTGATTAGTTTTAATACAGATTTAATCTAAAAAATAAAACTCAGTCTGGGCTGCATGGTTGTACTTTTGTTAGCAATGCTACCAACCTTATGAAAAACATTTATGTTATGTTAATTGCTGACTTTAAATTTCCCTTGGTGTGCTTTGTGAATTTGTGATTATTTGTGTGCACCTCTGGGTTGTCCTGTGAGAAACTACTGGAGACTGGCACCACCCAACCCTTAATCCTCCAAGGATAAAGCAGGTATACAGGTTAATCTCAGTAAATTTAAATGTCACTGTAAAACATTGGTTATTTCAGCAACTGAATTCAAAAAGTGAAACTCATATAGATCCATTGTAATATATTTCAAGAATTTATTTATGTTAATTTTGATGATTATTATAGTTTGTTGTTGAAGGGTTAGAGGACCCAAATGTAGGCAAGAGGAGGGAAGAAGCATGTGAAAGGTTTCTTTTAGTAATTTAAAGGCAAAACTTACAGTAATACTGGAACAAAGGCAAATAAGAATCCAAACTGAAAATACCAGGAAAATCATGAGGCATTAAGGAAATCTGGAGCACTAGACAACCAAACAACGTATGAATCTGATGAGCATGAACAGAAACTGACAGACTTATAAATGCTAGAAAGGTGATTAGTGGAACCAGGATTTGGTGAATCCAATTACTGCTTACTGCATACTGCAGCTGTGTGGGGAACACAACTATGACAAGTTGACATAAAATGACTGATAAACAGAATAAATTCACAGGAAATTTGGCAAACTTACTCAAGGGAAACCAGAAAAAGTTTCAAATTAAAAAACAGAAACAAACCAACTCTAGAATGAGCTAAAATATCAAAACAAGGGTGAAAAAACAACTTAGAAACAGGAGCAGCAGGAAAACATGATTTAAATGGAATGCAGCCCATAAAAGGAACAGAATCTAAATAAAACAGGAACTACAGCTCAAAAAACTTAATAGTTTCCTCTGCAGACAAGCTTTATGGTGGTGGTATATCCCAAAAGGACTTGTTATCTGCCCACACTTCTAAAACTACCAATACCTGTTTGGAAGACCAACACATTATTAATTTAACCCAAATAACACATGTTTAGTAATTAAGATTTTGACTCATTCTTTTCAGTCCACTATCTGGTTTCCTTTACATTATGTCAGGGTTTGGACTTTGTTTGTGTTTAGTCACTTTTTATGTTTATATTTAGTATTTTGGTAGTCGTGGTTGTTTTGGTTACTTCCTCTTGCTCCTGATTATTTCCTCCTAGTGTTTGTTGTCACTGTTGGGACCCACAGCCATGGATTTCAACATTAAAACTCCGGTATACACTTTTCTGGAGTTTTCAAAATAAATTGCATTTAACTGACTTCCAGCATCTGAGGAAAGGGGGGGTAGCAGCAGACTTCCCATGATGCCACTGTCTGAATAAGAGCACCCCCTCTCCCACAAGCCGACCTCTTTCCCGCACGGCCTTCCAGAGGACTGGATAGGGGGGACAAGCGCGCTAATGTCTTTTGCTGGCAAAAAGACACAAACTCTTCAAACTGGATCCAAGAGTGTCATACGATCACTGATCATATGCAAAAATAAGTATGAGTGAATAACTGTTTGTGTACCCAGTATTCATTCATAGAAAACGGGAATTAAGGTACACGCCTAGCTTGACTTTCTCTCCGAGGCCTGCTGAAGCAACGGTGTCCCAGAAAAGTCCCCAGCAGAGACGTGGTCTCTACAACCCGAGTGAAGCGGTTTTCCTTGCCTGAGAGAAGGACGACGAGTAGCTGCATCACCGGTAACATGCAGTTTTGGCCGGCCGACAGAACGGGCCGCCCACCCACAGCTTCGTTAGGTTAGCCGAAAGCTAACAGCTTGTTGACTGTGGACGTTTCTTCAAACTTCGCCCCTTGGACAACGTTTCCTCACCACGGTTCATGAGGTTAGGTTTGGGCAGAATAACATTTAGGATGAAATGATCTAAACGTTTTTCATTTTGTGAAGTTTTTTTGTATGAAACTCCGCTATCTTAGTGCTAGCAGGCTATCTGCAGCACACGTGCTCAGGTCGTGTTCTTTGTTTGTGTGTTTTTAAAGTTAAGACAAACTTTATTTAAAGGGTGATTTTAAGCAGAAGGTTGATCATAACGCGCCGTCCGCGCTTATGCATTTTAACCCTTTTATTGACCCTGGTATTTTAAAGGTATGTGTTTGATTCTGGTGCTAAGCTAAGCTATCAGCCCGCTTTGTTAGTTTAACTGCTAACAGCTTAAGAACAAGTGCTTGCTACTAAAGACTATTTAACAGGAAGGTTGTTAGTTTTCAAGCTAGTGAATAATAGTCCCTAAACATCATTTTACTAAATTTGAAAACTAAGTAAACACCATTAAGCCCATTTCTCCAGAAAGATTTGGCTCTTTTCCAAATACTCCTTTAATAATATTTCTTTAAATATTATTTTATTAAATAAAGGCAACTACCGTTGAGAATTAGTCATCCAGAAGGTTGATTTTATTCAGCAGATCATTCTTTAAAACATTATTTTATTAAAATAATATTTTATCTGATCTTGCATTATGAATGGTTGTCTAAGTTGGTTCCAAGACTAACTTCAATTCCAGAATCTTCAAGATAATCCTTGGTTCTCAAACAGAAATAACATTGCATGGTAATGTTGCATCACTCTTTTGGTCATGATTTTCAATCATCTTTAATCAACTTGTTTATATTGTACATAGCCCATTAGTCTTCCCTATTCTTTAATTCTGCTTGGTAGTTTAGTTGGATTGTTTTAGCATAGCAAAGAGTTTGTTGATTGAAATATGTTTGACTTTGAGTTGACTTATTTTTGTTAATAACTTCTTGTATCTTAAGAAATTGTGTGAATTCATTCCATGTGTGTGCAGAGTTAATGCTGTTCAATAATGTCAGAGCTTGGCTCACACCTTTCAATTTTGTCCTAATACCATCGCCTTACTAGGCTGGTATTCACAGGACAACCCTTAACAGACCGAAATATTATTTGATAAAATATTAAAATATTAATATTAAATATTAAATAATATTGTCAGATTAATAATCACAACATCACTCTCCTCGTTCATTGCTCCTTTGGTTATTGTTGCTTTCTTAGTTATGACTTAGTATGGTTTTCTCTGTGTTGTTGTTATTGTTATTGGTATTATTATTATTATTCATTATTGTAGTGCTCTGGTTTCCTTGGATTTCCTAGTTCAGTTTCCCGTTTAGTATCTCTGTGTTTATTTATGGTTAGGGTTTTGTTGTCTTTTGCACTTTTCTAGTTTATCAGTTTATCTACTTTCTATGTGTTAGTTTCCTTTATAGTTGTAGTCCCTTTTAGCATGGTTCTTTATGTTTAGTTTCTATAGTTCTAGTTCTCCCTCCTGTTACGTCAGCTTTAGTTATTGTTTGTATTTATTCTAGTCCTCATGTTCTCTGCTTGTTTCCAGTTATTTCCGTCAGTGTGGTTTTAGGTTTGTTTACTTTTGTTATCTGGGTCTCTTTATGGGTCCTTTGTTTATACTTAGGTTGCCAGGTCTTAGGTTGTTGTTGTTCTTCTGTTTCCTTTAGTTCATGATTATTCTAGTTTTCTTATGCTTCATTTGATTATTTATCTTTGTCTATAGGTTTGCTTGGTCTGTGCTTCTCTTTATTGTTAATTAGTCCCTTCGCCATGTGTTAGTCTATGCATTAGTTCCACCTGTTCCTTCAGCCTCCCTGCCTCCTTGTCACACCTGTTCTTAGTTCCTTTGATTACCTGCCTTTGTCTCCCTCAGTATATTAGTTGGTTTTGTTTCATTGTGTGTCGCTGGTTCCTCCGATCACAACCACTGATTAAGTTCAGTTTTTGCTACGGTCCTGCAGTGTGTACTCAAGTAAGTTTTGATATTTGCAGTGATATTTGCTACGTTTTTAATCTTTGAACAAAGCTAAAGACCGAATCAAAATGCTGCTGCCAAGCTCTTGTCTGCGCTTTGGTCCACCCAGAACCTCACCGTGACACATTAGATGGTATTCACATTAACCAATTTCAAATGCAAAAACAAATGCTCGCCCAAACAAATATTCAAACAAATATCCAAACCATGTTATATTAAATCGAACCAGCAATGGGTCAACAGAATATCCCAAACTGGGCTGGTTTTAGCTCAGCATCTTGTTCCCTTTTTGAATGAGTATCTTTTATTTGTATATGGATTTCTGGCTCAGCTGACTGGAAAGTTTTCCATTCATTCTGCTTTTTATAGCTCCATGAAACGCCCTTTGAGTACCAATTACCTAAAGTTGTTCTTGTCCACATTTACCTGACAATAAAATGCATCCGCAAGCCATTTCTGCGTTCATTAGATCAGCAATCTAACTGGCCCACTAAACTACAGTCACTTCATCCCAGAGAGTCTTACTCATTTCATCCTAATCAACAGAAATGCTCTGCTGCCCCACACTGCTGTTTAATAGGATATTAACATCCTGATCAATCACCTTAATTGATATTTTTTAGGCATTAATGCTTTCAAACCCTAACAGATGTAATTGTCAGACAGGGAGTGGGATCCCCATCGGCAGTAATTGGGCCATTATAGATGCAGGCATGACAGAGATTTAGAATGCCAGTGACACTGAAGATGGATGGAGCTGGGGCCTTTTTAGGTGGGTCTGTATATCACTCATGCTTGGGTACCAGAGGATTTCTTGTTAAAATCACATAAAGTGCTATCTCTTTAACAAGAAATCCTCTGGTACCCAAGCATGAGTGATATACAGATCCACCTACACATGTGCTCAAATACACATGAGAGCAGATGTGTAATGTAACGTCTCTTGAGTGTTTCAGCATTTCAACTCAAAATATTCCCTGTGTGTCACTGGCAATTATGCCATATGGTGTCTTGTGTTGGCCGCATTTGGGTTTTGTGTCATGCTATTAGAGTCAGGAGCCAAGGAATGACCGCAGTGTTTTCATTTATCTCGGCTAACTTCTGCAGCGTCCAGAAAGACTAGTTTCACAAACGCCTGCTGATGCTTGCACAATTGTCTCAGCTCACTTAGTCCTACACCGATGCACAGCAGGAGAAGAAGGGCCAATTGTTTGCAAAATACCTTTCATTTTTTCATGGCTGTGTGAATTTGAAGGGAACCTGTGTGAATTATTGCCCTTTCTAAGTTTATAAAGAAACATATCCTTAAATGCACACTGATTTGGGGAAAAACAGCAGACGCTAGGTAGGAAAATCAGCTTATGTAACAATTTCATTCCAATTGTATATAAATTGTGCTTGTATTTTAGCAATAAAAGCAACCAGATAGATGTTCATTTATTAAAATCTGCATGAAACCACAAAATATCATGGGAAAATTAAGACAAAAAAGGAATTTGTTGTTTCAGTGCCTAATATATTTGAGATAATGAAATAAATTGAAAATAGTGAGAAAAAGCAACATGTTTCACATAAACACGTATGACTCCAATGTTTTCATAGTAAAAAAAAACAACTTAATAATGTCTAAATAACACATAGCTGCAGATGTTAACCTTTTATTTTGCCACAAACATGGTAGAATATATCCACCTATCCATGTTCTAAACTTGCTTATCCTTGCAGGGTCACAAGGGCACTCTCCAGCGGTCATTAGGCCCATGGACAGGTCGCCAGGCTATCACAGGGCAACATAGGAAACACAAAGGACAAACAACCATGCACACACACACTCATACTTAAAGGCTTTTTAATCTTTTAACCCTAACAGCCATGTTTTTGGACTGTGGCAGGAAGTTGGAGTACCCGAAGAGAACCCGTGCTTGCACAAAGCCCAGGCTTTGATTTGAACACAGGATCTTCTTGCTGCAAGACAACAGTGCTACCAACTGCATATTCAATGGGTGAAACTGTTGATGAGAAAGCAAAATGATGAGTTGTTCAAGCACATTGATCTTGGCATCATCAGAATTTCCGTCCACTACAAACAGAAAGCTGTTCTCTATTTACCTCGGGAAATGAAACTTGGTTCTGGAAATGACTGAATGATTTCTTTTCATTTTGTCCTTATGCAAGGCAGTGATATTAGATTTTGAGAAAGAAATTGATAAGAAACTTCTGACTTTCACATTTAAAACTTCAGGGGAGTGTGAAAGTCCGGTTTCCTCCCACAGTCCAAAGACATGCCTGTCAGGTTAATTGGTCTCTCTAAATTGCCCTTAGGTGTATGAATGAGTGTGTGCATGGTTGTTTGTGCATTGCCCTGCGATGGACTGGCGACCTGTCCAGAGTGTACCCCGCCTCTCGCCTATAGACTGCTGGAGATGGGCACCAGCTTCTCCGCGACCCACTATGGAATAAGCGGTAGAAAAAGATGACTGAACTTCAGGGGACCTTTATGTAAATTTTTCCAATTAAAAACATGGAAATCTAGACTTCTTAGTAAAGACGGAAAGCATAATGTAATTGTGTCTTCTGTGTTTTTATGATATGACTCAACAAACTGATATGGTTCAAGTATGGTATACAAATGTAGGTCAATATTGTGGTACTTACTGCGGTGGTACTTGTATCAAAAGTTTAAGAAACACAATTAGAGATTTTTCATAAAAGGCTTGGATAACAGAGATCAAAATCAAACTCTTTGGCATCAACCTGACCAATTGTTGTATGAGATAAAATAATACTGATTATGATTTAAATATCATCCCCACAGTGAAGCATGGAGGTGGAAACATTATGCATTATGCCTGCTTTTCTGCTGAGGGTCCAGGAAGACTTCAATTCTTTATGTAGCCAATAAGCAAGAATTGTTGTCCCTCAGCCAGAATGCTCAAGGGCAATAGATAGGTCTTGCATCATGACTGACCCAAAAATAACACCAAGGCCAGAAAGGAGTGACTGAATATGAGCACATTACAAACCTGGATTGGTCTAACCAGACTTCATACCTCAATCTGTGATGGAAGGTAAAGCTTAGAGTAGCCAAGTGACAGTCAAGAAACATAAAACATTTAGAGTTTCTGTACATAGGAGTTAACCAGAATCCCGTTTTTCAAAGTAAGCAAACCTGTTAACTACCTCCAAGAAAGATCTTATTGTTGTGTTTGACCTTAAAAGTACAAATTCCCCATTTAAAGTGGGCTCGATGGGGGACTCCTACTTCCATACTTTTATCTTATTTTCTCATAAAGTAGACAAGACATTTTGATTTCAACTGTTGCATAGCTACTAATATGTTATCCTCAGTTAAAACTTTTATCTTCAAACCTAATACTGGTTTGCTTTAAGGCCTGCTCACTTGACAGCTTTTGAGATGACATTTCCACTGAGTAGGAAAGTATCATTACACCAAGGTCACTTGTTTGAACCCATCACATTCTGTGACTGTTTCGGCTTTCAGGCGATTGCATATATTCAAGTAACAAATGAGCACCGCAAAGAAGACAGTGCTGACAATTTCCATATCACTGCATTCAGGTCAGAGTGTCTGGTAGCTTGATAGGCAGATCAAACCGCTTTATTGCCACAGCAGAATCTTGTCTGTCATAGTGTTTTTAGAATCCACATTCTCTATTTTTATCAATGTGTAGGTAATCTCTGCTATATTTTTTTATAAAAACAGTTTAAACCTAAGTCTATTATGATCAGTTTAGTCTTTAAATGAACAAGAGATTTAGCTGTTGAGCTTGGGATCAATACTGATGGCGTCACAATCTGACCAGGACATCCCCAATAGATATCGAAATCAGGGTTTAGGATCTTTACTTGAGTTGCTAACCCACAAGTTAAACTTGTATTTATATTTTCTTTAATTTAGAACCTAAGAAAAATAAAGTTCTCATAGAAAGCTTATGCAGTTTCAAACCTCTTTTACAAAACACTTTGAAGCTGAGATGAGGTCAAATCTTTGCTGTTAATCATCTCTCCCACCAAGGGAGGCAGTCAAAGAGCTCAAAGGGTGGTTTGTAAGGCTAACCATCAAATTTGTCTTGTGAGCAAGTCTGTCTCGTAAACAATTTTCCAGTTGCAGCATGAAACTTTGTCTGGGGAAGTAAGTTTAGGCTATAATTATGATACCTGCTTTAAGCTTTTGACAGTGACAGACAAGATATGGAGGGTTTGGAAACACCATAGAAATACAGCGATTGGCTAATCCTTAGATACTACATTTCTAAAGTTAGTATCTGCTTTAGAGCTTCTTAGAAGGCCAAACTAAAGGGCTACTTCAGTTTTTATTTTTTTTAAATTCTAGACTATGTTTCATCTCTGATTTATGAAACCTCTATTCTATCTCAGAAAGCACAACGAAGGAGCATTGTTTTGTGTTTTGAATTATAATTTAACAACTGTAAAAACTGCAATATAGCCTCTTTAAACCTAGGGCAAATTATATTACACTATTAAGGAAGGGTTTGTAATTTGAGGAACCTTTTGTAAAATTCTGTAAGCAGAATATATGGGCTCTTAGTTTTTCCAAAAATTTGGCTAAAACCTCTATTGCCTTGTGCTTGTAAACTCAATATTGTGTATTTTATCATCTGGTGGGCAAGATGTATCCTTAAACCCCAATTATACATGTAGTATTTACACAAATAACTTGTCACTTTGAGTAAACCAACTAATACTTGTTTTGAAAAAAAATCTTCTTAGTTTAATAAAACATCGTTGGAATTTGCATTTAGATATGTCATATTCTCTTTACTACTCAAGTAGTGGATACAGAGTAGTCACGTGTACAACAACGTCTACCACAAATTTCAGTCTTTATGTGTAATGCAAGGAATTCAATAGGGTTCAAAAAGTCTGTTTTTAATACCAAAGGAATTAATTTTTGTTACATTAATTTTGTGTTTGCTTTCTTTACATTTTCTGCTAGAATGGTGATACAGCAAATTTCACACATTTTGACTGGTTTTTGATCTAGCCGGAGATGTCGGTGGTCGCATGTGCATGTTTTTGTTTTTAGGACTTTGTCCACAGACTGCTGATCGGTCTGCTGAAGCTGTGGAAATCCCAGCTTCTCCTTTGCTGTCTGTTTAGCTGCTCAGCACATCTCCTGCTGGATATTCCTGGAACTCATGTTGGACTGTTTACTATTCTGCTCCTCCAATAACAGAGCCGACCAACCTATATAAACTCTCCACACCTGCCACTACACGCGGCTGTGATTTGACCTGAGCAGCTTGCCACTTGTCCTTGTATAACAAGTTTCTTTACACGTGTTTGTATTTATTGAGAAAATGTTTGTTATTTCACACTAGCTGTGTTCACCCTGGTGAACAGTTTTAAACTGACTGGTCTGATGTTAGGCTGAACTGTTTATCAGTTTTCAAACTAGGTGTTTGACCACATTGAGAATGTATTCTTGGTTTGTTTTGCTGGTTGGCCAAAAGCCCTACCAATCTAGAGTGTTTTCTTTTTCCTTTTGATGCTAGGAGCATTTTGTTACCTTAGTACATTCTTGTTTTCCTTGGAACAGTATTTGCAGTACTTTAGTACCATTGTCGGTATCCTCTTTTTTTTGCCTTTCTTTTTTATTCAACTATTACAATAAATGATATATATATATCTTTTTTTGTAAAACATATTCCATTGCTTTTATGTTACCACACCATTTCCTCCCCTGGCTGAGCTGGGTCATAACAAGTAATTATGTGGTAATATATATATTTTTTTTTTTCCATTCTTAGGATAGAATCAACTATTGTTCTCTGTGGACTGATCTAAAATTCCTCAAAATGTGCCTAAAAAAGTCATGAATCAATTTTTTTGAGGCTAAAAATTAAAAAAAAAAGCTGAAAACAAAATAAAACTAAACTACAGATAAAAAGAAGGAGGGGGAGCTTGTGCATGCAGAGGATGATGTGGAAAAATAATTTGATCCACTGTCACGGAATGAATCACCTTGATTATGTGTAAGACAGGCAAATACTCTTTTATGGAAAAATAATGTAAAGATAAGCTGACAGTATTTGCTGCCTGATTGCATGAAAAATGTTGCAGATTTTACCCACTTGTGGTTAACAAAGCGGCTGGTATCTTGCAAAAGTATCTATGCTTCTTAAACTTTTTCACTTTTCATCACATTACCAACCAAAAACTTAGATGAATTTCTTTACTGGGAAAAGGGGGAAAACAATAGTTGGCTTTCAATTTTTTTTACGAAACAAATCTGAAAAGTTTAAATTTCTATTTGTTGGACTTTGGATTTGGAACGTAAGCCTACATCCCAGTCACAAGTCTTTTCCAGCCTCAAACCGGTTTTCCTCCAGGGCATCCCTGTGTTTCGCTCCTTTCGTCTTTTCATTCACCAGCCATTCGGTCCCTGCTGAAGAAAAGTATCCCCATAGCATGATGCTGCCACTATGTTTTGTGGCAGGGATGGTGTGTTCAGGCTGATATTCTAGTTTTCTTTTGAATGCAGGGTTTTGTATATTGGCCACAAAGTTTAAGTT
Organism: Crenichthys baileyi; assembly: GCA_036173005.1. Classification (NCBI taxonomy): domain Eukaryota; kingdom Metazoa; phylum Chordata; class Actinopteri; order Cyprinodontiformes; family Goodeidae; genus Crenichthys; species Crenichthys baileyi. The sequence continues at coordinate 99,814 of JAHHUM010000977.1, forward strand.
TAGTTTAATCTGACCAGGGTACTTTCCTATTGTAAAAATCTTCAAAGGGAATACATACTTTCAGACTTCAGAAGCCTTATTTAAACATCTGTTGCCTCTTATTGGCTCCAAGAAAGATGCCCTTTTTAAAGCTACTGCTTTGCCACACAAAGCAAATAGAGGCAGCTAAGCTCCAATTCAGTATGTGGCAAATGCCCTTACAATGACAACAACCTCTTGCTGTAGGTAAGAAGAGCATGCTACATTCAGACTTTCTCACATACACGCCAATCTCAGGTTGAAAGATAATTTGTGAAATGCTGTAGAGACAATAGTCAAACTAGAATAAAACAACATGACTCAGGATGTTTCTCAGGTCTTAGTTCTTTACAAAAGTAGGAATGCCAATACTTGTTTTCTGTCTCTGAAATATTTTCAGTGTCAAGCACCAAGAAAAACTTTAGACTAAGCTCACACCCCTTTGTCAGCACGAACACTTTGGGAGAATACATCTAAGATAAGAGCGTTTATCTGACTTAGGGCATTCTTTTGAAGTCATTCAGATCGCTGTCTGACTTTGCACATTTTTCTTCGGCATTGAGGCACATCAGCAGTTCATCTTGATAATAGAAAGGGCCAAGTGAGCGGATTTGGTGAAATAACCTTTCGCGAATACAATCTGAAGTGCAGTGTGAAGGTTGAACTTGTGAATGAAAAGGAGAAGACGAGATCATATCATCTCAAATTTTATGAGCGAATGAGTTGCATTGGTGGCATTGACCTTTGCCTCATAAAATGTCTTGATTGACCTTTGCAGCAGCAGTCTTGCAAAAGTATTCTTACCGCTTGAAGGTTCTTACATCTAGTCATGTTACAACCCAAACTTTAGTGTAATATGAAAAGTGTGGAATGCATTTGCATTTTAGCCCATCTTGAGTCAAAACTGCGTATAGAACCACCTTGCGCTGCAAGTATAGCTGCACATACTTTGGCAGTGAAAGCAGTGATGGCTGGTGATAAAAAATTTTTTGGAGAGGACGGGAGTTACAACACATAAATAAACTCTACTTGAACATTAATCTATCTACTATCCTTGTCTGCTGCTGGATTTTTATGTCTGGTTGGTCCGGTCCAAATTCCTTTATCCGCTTTTTAGTCCTCCACTAGAAGCCTCGTGAAATTATGATTTTGTGATTACGAGACCAAATTTTCTTTCACTGCCACCATTGTTTCCTATTTTGTTGTTCTTGTTCTTGAATCTTCCTTTCTGCATGTTTGAGAGACATTAGTACCTGCACCACTAAGCTGCCAGAGGCGTGACTGTGATTGACAAGTATCATGAATTAATCAGATTGATGAAGAATGGCACAGAAAGAAGCGCCCAGAGGAGAATCTTTAAGTAACCAATTACAAACAGCATGAAGTCACATGGAAGCCCTCAGCACTCATTTGGCCAGTGCCCCTCGCCACTGAAACATATGTATTTAGTTATGATTTGGGGTCGTTTGGTTTTTGATTTCGGGTTTTTTCTTATGTTTTTCACAGTTAAGGTTTTGAATCGTTCTTTTGTTTATTATTATTATTTATTACTATTATTCTCTTCTTAGATTTTGAATCATGCTTCTGTTTATTATTTTTCTGGTCATGTTTTAGTCTTGTTCATGTTTTGTCAAGTTTGGATTTTGGTTCTGGTCATACTTTAGTTTTTGTTTGTATTCAAGAGTCTCTGTTCTTGCTCCAGCCACGTTTTGTCTGTTAATTATCTTTATCCGGTTCACCTGCTCCAAACTAATCTGTCTCCTAGCTCCACCTGGTTTACTCTCCATATAGTCACTCCTGTTCAGTTGTTCAGCGCGGAAACATTCTCAAATCAAGTCTTGTTTTCTGATTATGCCATGCCTGTCTCGTTTGCCCGTTTGTTGTTTTGTTCCTGCCTCCTGCTGTGAGTGAGTTTTTGTTATTAAACCCTTTTTTTTTTCACTTACCATCACGCTGCCTGCTCGTCTGCATTCTGGGGTTCTATCTCGCAATCCTAACATTTAGGCCAGCACAAAGAAATAAACCTCAATAAATCCAATTTGGAATGGGAATGCTAATAAAAATCAAAAGTCAGACATGTTTTATAATTAAACAGATGTGATAATTACTTTTTTATTTCATAGTTTATGTTTACTGTATCTATATTTTTTTGGCCATTTTGATGATGCCACTGCTAGAGATTAATTCTTTGCTCAATAGTTCATTGGATGAAGCCGAATCGATTGTTTGTAAACAGAAATTTTAAGCCCCTAACCACCTGAATTTCAACTAAATTTCTTGTTTTTCTGTCAAGAAGATGCAAACTTATATAGTAACTGAATAGAGCCTGTGCAAAAGATATGCATATAAGTACTTAGTATGCAAATCAGCAAAATTAGGCATGGGTGTAACTCTGACCACTAGATGGAGGAAAACGTTTTCAGTATGATCCTTGGTATGTGTTATGATTTCTTAGGTTCTTAGGTTTTTATTTCACGATTGAGGGACTGAGGTTCACTTGCTTTATAACTTGACCTGCTGAGGCATCACAGACTACAGGATTGGACAAACCAACTAAAAACAACTGAATGCATCAAACTGTCATTAAAATTTACCAGGGGTGACAGTTTGAAGAAGCAAATATAACAGTAGGTGGCAGTAATGTAAGATATTTGTAGAATTTGGATGTTTCTATTTCTGTGTCACTCCCCCATAAAAAGAAAGACAAGCAATTTAAGATATTTCAAATTTCACCCACATGTGAAATATCATTAAGATAGTATTGACTGTAGTCTTTTGCTATACACATCTTGCATGCTTGGAACATTTCTTTATTTCATGCAAGGTTGTTTGTTGGTTTTGGACTGACTTTCATTGTTGACTTTATTCTAGAAAAAACTATGATACTATCCGACTCCATCCAGATTCACCAAAACATGTTTTTTTGACTGCGAAGTCAAATAAGGTTGGGTCTGGTCAGTTCTCCTGTCACAGAAAACTGTTTTCTGTGCCAACTCACCCTGCCGACTGACCGCAGCTATTCACTGACTGAGAATCAGGGGTAAAATTGACACCAGACAGACATCATTATTTTTCCACTTCACAAATATTCATTGATTTGTGTTGGACTATGACACAAAATCCTTTGTTGCAACGTGACAACATATAGAAAAGGTCAATGGGCAGTTAATCAGCAGAGAACAAAAACAAGTATTTTGTAAAAGTTTACAATTTCTTATAATGGTAAAGTGGTCTTATGCAAGCCAAGACACAGCTACACGTAAGAGCTTCAGGAAAATATGAAAAAGAAGTTGTCTTCAAGTGAATCAACAGTGCACCCAAGAACTCTGTTTTTCATGTGAATAGGACAGTGAAATGGTTAGATGGACCATCCAAATGAAAAGAAACTGTGAGTGGGACTCTAAGAGGCCAAATGGAACCCTCTTCAGCCAATTAGAGTCCTGGATGGTGCAGGACAGTTAATCCCCATGGTAACACACGTGAAAAGCAAAGTGCTTTGTATGCCCTCCTGCTTTATTTCTATCCCAATCTTTTCATGGGGAAATGTATTTCATTGCCAGCTCCTCCAGCTCCTCTTGCAAAAATGTCGTTCCACAAAAAAACACATCCTTAACCATGGGTGAAGATGCTTTCAAAGGTAGATGTATGAGTGCAGAACAGCATCACTCGAAAAACAACCGGAAATAACATTTTCAGATGAAACAACAGAGAGATGCACCAGTGCAGAGACATTATTTACCTCTTTACTAGCTTAACATGTTTTCACCAAGTTGTATAATGTGCCTTGTCTGTGAAGTGGAAGAAAATAACAATTCAGAAATGCATTATCACATGCATCAAAATGAGTCTGCTCCATTAGTATGACTGTTGCAAAATCCTACTACATAAGACATGGCATAAACTTTATGTTTTCTTCTTTTTTAAACCCAAAAACATGTAAACTGCACAACTTTTAGATCATGTCCATTGCCTTACCACTAATAAAGGTAAAATCCCTGCTGTTGGTTAGTTATGCTGCTGAACAGATCAGTTTGTCTAATGCTGGACTTAAGAAATTGAATTTATTTCAGCTAGCATTTTCTATTCTATTACACAGCACTTAATTTAATCTATTATATGCATGTATTTGCACATTAACATGTTGAACAACAGTACATATGATCTCAAAAGGTACATTACCACTTAACATTACTGAAATTGTTAGAATTACGATTGTCTGACTAGATTTTAAAACGATAGAGAAGTTAAAACTATGTAATAAAAATATCCTTCATAATACAAAGAATAAATGTATTTGTATTATGAAGGATGTTTTTATTGACTTTAGTAAAAAGTGTTTTAAATGTTTTTCTTAATTTTGTTCAAAATCAACCTCTCGGTATGCTATTCATATCAGAGTAGGGAGCACAGCAGACAGCAAACTTTCACGCTAAAGATCCAATTTAAAAATGTGCTTAAAGCACAAGAGTATTGCATTACATTGTCAGTCTCTGTGAATTATAGAATCTCCATAATACCAAATTGACCCTTTTTTTTACAGTGCCACCCACCGCCAATTTCACTCAAGTTTCAACCTTGGTCACGGTAAAATACCATATTACTACCAGACCCTTTTCAGATGGCATAGATGTAAACATATAGGTATAATAGGTATATTTTTGTTTTTATTTTTAGGTTTTGCATCCAGTGTTTCTCATAAAACACCTAATTTATATTTAGAAACAAATGAAAGTAATTAAATATTGACAAAGACTCAGAATGAGTATGTTTCATGAATCATTCACTGTAAACAATACCTCACATTGTATGCTGACATGGCGCACGAAGAGCTTTGTTATGGAAAGGATACTCGTAAGGTGTCCTATGAGGCACAATGTAACCTCTCTCAACTCTCATCTCTGGTTGACTCAGATGAAACTGTGTTACTCATACCCATGTGGATACATCCTCCTCTCAACCTTGCACAAGTGAAAACATAGATTTGAAATACATTATGTACTGTATATCTATCTATTTTATTTATTTTATATATATATATGTATGATATAATACATATATATTATATATATATATATATATATATATATATATATATATATATATACACTACCAGTCACAATTTCTCACTCAATGGGTCTCTTTATTTGTATTATTATTTACATTATGGACTCTCACCAAAGGCAACAAAACTGTGAATGAACGCATGGAATTGTGTAGTAAACTAAAAGTGTGAAATACCTCTATATTTATATATACTATATTTAAGATTCTTTAAATATAGTCCCCCTTTGATTTGTTGACTGCTTTGTACCTTTAGCATTCTCTCCATGAGCTTCATGAGGTGGTCACCTGAAATGTTCAGACTGTTTTCCAACCAGTCTTGAAAGAACTTTCCAGAGGTTCATTGAGATATGGCCAAAATTAAACATTACAGTCATCACAGCAATGGGCGGCTACTATCAGGAATGTAAAATATAAAACATTTTTAATTCTATGTGTTCATTCACAGTTTTGATGCCTTTAGCAAGAACCTAGGTACAATGTAAATAGTCATAAACATAAAGAAAACCATTAAATGAGAAAATGTGCCTAAACCTTTTGACCGGTAGTGTATTAGAAAAGGATATTTTTAATAGAAATGCCTGGCTTCCAAATAGTATATTTATTTCTATGTACTCAATGTTTGGTTGGGCCTACTTTTACATGAATTACTGCATGAATACAGCGTGGCATGCAGGGGATCAGATAAGGGTTCTGCTGAGGCGTAATGGAACCAGAGGTTGCTTTGATAGTGTCCTTCAGGTCATATGCATTGCTGGGTTTGGTGTCTCTTATCCTCTTCTTGACAATACTGCATAGATTTTCTATGGAGTTCAGGTCAGGGGAGTTTGCCGGCCAATCGAGAACAGGAACACCATGGTCATGAGTATTGTGTTTTCAGCTTAACATACCATATAATACCCTCCTGCAAATTGTAATGTAAACCCTTTTTTTTCCCAAAACCATGTAATGGTAATAAACCTAATGTGTATGTTATACCCAGGGACATCTCGCAGGTTTGATTTGCAAGGACAGAGGGAGACTCATACAGAATGATAGCTTTATTAACCAACCAACTGCTACTTTCCAACCTTTGGGGCATAAATGACTCTATTATCAAGACCAGTTAAGGTGAATGCATATTTCAAAAATCTACAAGGAATTAAAACTGTGGTATATGTCATATCCATCACATCCTAATAGCATGGACTTCCATTTTTGCTTCTGTGCGGCACAGTGGGATAGCGGATGTTAAAACCCTTATCAAAATAATGACAAGCTTTCCCCTATAATAGTATCTGTGTGTACACCTGTGTTCATGCTGGTCTGTGTGCATGCATGTTATAATCAGTGTTGATAAATGACAACACTATGGCACAAAAGGCAATTACACCCACTGCTTACCCTCAGCTGAATTTAACTGCAGCGAATGTGGACTTTTAGGGTAGCCTGGGGCGATACGGCCATTGGAGCAAGAGACAGAAATGGTGTTAGACAGATGGAAAACAGGATAGGAAAGAGACAGGTGTTTGACTGAAAATATTGTATCTCAAACTCCACAGGAGCTTAAGAAAAGACCCTTGGCTCTTGAAGACTTTTCACCTTTCATCCAAAAGGGCATTGCTGTTCTAAAACACAGGGGTAGTTTCAGATTCATAGTGTGTTGTTGGGAGTTTTACTGACCTAGTCATCATCTATTGGAATGGACAGCATGTACACTGTTTGGGTGACACATTTCAAAGGGGCAAATGTTTACAAAACCAGAGGGAGGAAAGTAAAGATTTCATTGTACGGGAAGAAGAAAAACCCAAGGCCTTCTCTGCTGTTTAATGTTAGTTTTTCACTGCCCCCACAAAACGTCTGTCTTCTCTGTCCAGGGTGTGTACACTGTTCTCTGACTGCCGTTTATCTTTCAGATGTGGGTGGACAGCTGAGTCTTGAATAAATCCAGAAGAGTGCCGAAGAGCTATAATAGTCGCAGAGCAATCTTGTGGAGTAGGATGCTGTTGAAAGTGCCAGGACTGAAAGGCAAAAACAGAGCATGATTAAACTGAAAACATCTGTAAAGCTGAGGTCACAGACTGAAGTAAAGATGTGCCTTATGTGGTTAGAGTGCCCACTTTTGCCCTATTTTTAAAAGCAATGGTGAGCTTTTTTATTCATCAATTCACTTTGTGCTCCTCAGGTGTGCTGCTGAGCACTGGCCACCTTGACCATAAATACTGTGCTAAAATTTTACCAGACAAATGCAGTTGCTTTCCAAGATTTAGGTGTGTGAGAACACAACTATGGAAGGACAGAAGGTGTGCCATTCATATGTCAGATCAAAGCTTCCTCAGAGGTGAGCACCAGATGAAAAGAATGTGGCCTTGATCTTGGATCCAGACATGCCCAAAACATGCGCTCACATGTGCACACTTCAGATAAGGCATCCAAATCTACTACATCCGTGCTTTTCATCGAGATGATAAAAGATTAAATTAAAATTGATGAAGTATTTTAAAGAGTGTAATTGATAAAATGTTTAAAGGCAGACAATTTTGACAAAATGGCCAATCCAGAGTGTGTGTAGCTTTAGTTCCGGATTCACAAATCAGATTGCAATGAATAAATGCAGATGCAAACACACCCATCAAGTCTAGCAGATATAAGCATCTTTAACCAGTTTTTGCATGAGGTCACAGTTGCAGAGGTGATTAAAGAGACAGAGCAAAATATTTAACATTTATATTATCATTTTAGTTAAGAGAGAACAATAAACACTAAAGTATGAGGCATCTTTAAAAAGTAGATCTGAAAGGACCATTGAGAAATCATGGTCAGAATTATATTTCTATGTTGATAAGTGATAGAAGTCTACAAGGTTCCCTTGCAGATTGTAAAATACATTAGAATGCTTCATCTCTTTGACAGTAAATGAAAAGCATTTATTGCACTTAAAATGTATTGTTTATGAAAGCTTAACTTGTAGTTTATACAAACGTGAACTATAGAAAATTGTGACATATTGTCTGAATGAAAGAGAAACACTTATTTGTGAATAAATTAAATTAATATCACTTCATAAATGTGAAAAGGTGCTGATAGGGTATGTCAGCAGCTCATGCACATTGCAAACTGAGAAAATATTTATAAAAGTTATTCATTTAGTTTGTGTTTTGTTTATTAACCTCAGCATGTAAAGCTCCATCTCCAGTACAACCACAGGGTTTGGGTTCTGACTTTAAAAAAGCAACAAAGTGATTTTGAACAGTTTATACAGTTTATTTTAATTAGAGAAATGCTTTGCAAATGGTTTTTGTAAAGCCAGCATTGCAGCAAGACGATTTGCTTGACGCAAACAGCTCTAGTCTTTGTGAATTGAGCTATTTGCTCTGGGTTTAGTTGAAGTATGGTCATGCTTTCCCCTGAATGCATGCATATTGTTTTATTTAAATGTAGACAATCTGTGTCAGTTGTTCAGTAGAGCTACAGTATAAGAACAGATGGTCTTTGCTTCAAATTTCCAAATTAAAATAATGCACATGTACTTTGAAACATTGAAGTTGATGTTACTGCCACCTACAGGCCTGTCATGTATAGCTCAGTGATTGTTTGGGAGCGTTATGCTCTCATCTGTATGAACATATCTTTTCCATATAATCTTTTTAAATAACAGAAGAAATATTCTGGTTAAAAAAAAAAAAAAAACGTCCAGAGTTGCCAGAATCCTTACGCTGAAGAGAATTGCACAAGCATATTTAAGACAGCATATAAAGTACTAAGTGTTGCTACTACTTTGCTTAAAGGCAGAAATAATGTGTGTTCCCTGACATGTTTCCAAATTATATGACAGTAGTAAAAAAGGATAGGATAAAAAAAAGATAAAGCTGAAAGGTAATAATCTAAAACATCCCAAACAGAAATCTTCTCTTTCAGTGTTGAAACTCATCCCAGGAGACAGACGAATGCCCCACCAGTTGCTCCTCAGAGATAATGAGCCACTGAGTGCTGAGTGAGATGTTTGTGGGGCCAGAGGGCTGGGATTGGACTTGCTTCACTAGCTCTGTATGGAGAGGACCCGGGCTCAGCTCTAAATTAGTGCGCCCTCTGGATCAATGTGGGCTGTAATTAGCTGCTATTGATCCCAGACAGATCAGCCACTACAGTAGGCCACAGCCATGCAACCCTCAACGTCCATCAAGCCCCCCCCCCCACGGCTCAGCAGTGCAGCCTGAGATCACTCCGAGAGCAAACAAATAATTTCAGCCAGCACACTCAGCTCCTGGTAAGTGCACTAAACATATCCTTCCACATTTTAGGATTCGCTTACAAATTCCATTAGTGCACAATGCAGTAGATCTTGTTGATTCACTTTTTTATTTTGCAATCTATTGAAACATGTAGATTCCACACTAGGCTCTGAAAAAATTGGGCTAAATCCCTTCTTCTGAAGCGTCCAGCATGTATCAGCTGTCATCAGTTGCCACAACCACAGACAACAACCAAGAGATGATTTTAATGCAATCTGGCATTTGGAAAAAGAGATTTAGTCTTCTCCAAAATGATGACAATCAAGACCTTTGTAAATATCTCATCAAACCAAAGGAAGTGATTTTGCTCTTTTCACTATGCTAATCATCTTGGCGCTCATTAGAAATTTGATAGGTGTTTTTTTTTTTCTTCATTTGCTGGGTGGCTTGAAGTGATTGTCAACAACAAGCCTCCATGTTCAACGGCAACTTAGAGTCTCTTCAAATTACCCGTTTCACTCGTCAAGGAAATTGTAGCGGACGCCTCTTTTTTCCTTTCCATCTTGACAGAATTTGTAATCAAAATAAAATATATAGTTGATCATTAGAATGGGCCTGCTTGTCAGAGATATGATTCTGAATTATTAAAGCCTATCAAACTAATGTAATTCAAACAAAGGCAAAAGATCAAAATTACACTCTTCACATTGTAATTTCTCCTCAAGAGTAAGGCCGTCTGAAGGCCTTATATATTCACACCTAATGGACTTAAAATTTCTCCTCCTGTAGATTAGAAATAATCAGACAGTTTCCCAGAGCAAGCTTCAGAGAGCAGCATTAAAGATTCAAACATGTCAGTTTTGTTAGGAGAGCTTTTATGGACAACATCTTCAGTTTTGCAGGGACATGCTGTCTTGCAGAGTATATAATTAACAGTGTTGACCTTTTCTTCACAACACTATCTTAATTTAGAAATGCTACCAAGGAAAGATGATCCTTCCTGGTAGGTGGTGGAGGGAGTGGGTGGGGGGAGTAAAGTCAGGCCCCAGAAGAAAATCAGTGGGAGGGAAATAATGACTGCGAATGTTCTCAATTATCCAGGTCATAAGATATGTAAGAAGATAAAGTTAAAACAGTCTGTCCAAAAGGTTTTATCAGCTCTGGCTTGGAATAATTGTACCATTTTGATGTGATGTTTTATTTAAAAGCAATCTAGGGATTTGACCAACTTCAATGTTGACCAGGTATAATTGCCTGTGCTTCTGTCCAGTCCTTGCTTCAAACTTATTAAACTACTAGAATATCCAATTTTGCTCACTCCAACTGTCTTTTTTGCTGCAGTCTGGCTTGGTTAGATTCAATATTTTAGTGATGTTTGCAATTCCAGGCCCAAATGAATCTCCCAGCACAAGCCGATCTCTGAAAAGATGTTACCAGAGATTGAAGGGAACCCAGGTGGAAGAGTAGTGCAGCAGAGTGAGTGGGAGCAATTTGCACTCTGTCGGTTAAACCAAACCTTTTTTTTTTTTAAAAAGAAATATAAATCAGTAAAGCAAAGGGGCGATAAAAGTGATTTTCTCAAAAAGCTCTACAGATGTTAAGGGGAGGCTCTGTTTTTCTTCTTTTTCCTATGTTTATGCATATTTATTAACTGAACTCAATTACCAATCTCATAGTTATGGTGATTTGAAATAAAATCGTACAGCCTTGAAAGAGCAAGAATTAGTGAGCTTGTATTTTACTGTAAATTTCTTTTTATTTTCCGATTCCTAGTCGAACCCCTGGCTGCCATGCTAAAGCTAGTGGAAGTTGCTGTTAAAAATTTTTGCATTTCGTTTGTTTTTTCTGGTTAAGCCGGGCTTAGGGGCCTGACAATTCTATTTTAACCATGTTCCTTTAGTGGTTAGAGCACATAAAGAGGAAATAAATTTGGTTATCGGTTTGCTGCTATTAAATTTCAACTATACAAAAACTGCTGTTTTTTTCCCAAACCCGCAAAATAGAAAAACTATCTCTTCCCCAGTCTGAGTTCCAAATTGCAGATAAAATTTTTGGGAGACCCCTTTGATAAGCCACGTTTTTTGGGATTAATCGGGCATGTTTAATTTATGTGTTTTGTCTGCTTTAGGTTGGTACGTCTTTTGGCTTAGGGCCTCTTTGGGAAAGCCCTTGCCCCTTCTCGTTTTTTTTCTGTCAAATTTTTTTCTTGTTTTTCTTGAAGTTTTTTCAAAACAGTATGCCAATCAAACCCTTATGGGAGTAAGGCACTGTATTTTAAACCAGATATAAAATAAAAAAACCCAATTTAACAAAACCCCTTGAACAGACAATTCACCAACTTTCTCACTGCCCGGAAAGGGGAAAAACGGGGCTATAGCTCTGGTAGGGACAGCACCCTTTTGGGTTTACACAGCCTTTTCACTGTGGCTATAGACATAACTGGGGCCACTTTGGGTTTTTCAAATTCCTTTAAAAAAATACTGAAAACACACAGTGGCAGTTTATGACCAGGGATGATTTTTGCTAAACGGGAATTTTTTAAAGGGGTCTAATCTCCCCTGGATTTCCTTTAAAACCACATCTTTTTGGAAACCCACCACGGTTTTAAAATTGGGGTTTTTTTTTGGTAGCGGCACAGAGGGAAATGAAACCTAAAATTTAAAGGGGGAAAAAACCCCTATCTGCCCAGTCACATACCAATGAGCTATAGCAGAGATTCATTAAATTATACACAATGTTCGTAACAAACATCAAAGGGAGAAAATGTCACAGCTTGTTGCATGTGAAGAGGTAAACACTGGGGGAAAAAAAAAAACTCTTTTGCATTAGGGAGACCCAAATTTTCTGTAAAATTTTTTTTTCTGAACCGAACTTTTTATTTTTTTACAGGCTAAAAAATTTTAAGGGACTGGAAATTTTTTGTAAAAAGGTTTTTGTAAAACAAATTTTTTATGGGGTTTTAAATAATTCCCCAAAGGGCAAAAAAGAAAATAGACTGAATAAAAATCAATTGTTTATATGGGATTTTTAGGGGGGGGTGTAAAAAAACGTTTCATCATTACAAAGGGGAATGTAAACATTTAAATTTAAAGGGCTTCCCAAAAAGGTTTGTGAAAGGAAAAAAAACGCCCAAAAACCTTTTAAATTTTCAGTGACCTTTCTCTACCTCCCAGATAGAAAATATACTTTAAGCAAAAAAAATAGAAAAGTTTTCAAATTTTTTGTGTGTGTTTTTTGGGAAAATTTCTTTTTTTTTAAAAAAAAAAAATTTCCCCGGAGAATTTAAAACCAAATTTTTTTTAAAAAATTAAAATTTCAATAAGTCAAAGTAAATGGGAGTGTACCTTTAAATACTCACGGGCCACTTTTTTAAATGGAGGAAACATTTCAGGTGCTTTTAGTTACAGTACATTGAAAAAGTGTGCTTTGTAGAATCACCTTTTACAACAATTGTAGCAGCAGGTCTTCTGGTGTATGCCTCTACCATGTCTAGAAAAATGTAAGTAAACTTTATTTATATAGCACCTTTCACAGGTCAAAAGAATCAACAGAATCAAGACAGCGCAAAGACTGGAGGCAAAGAAAGGAAACATCTTCAATCTCTGGGCCGCAGCCCTAAAAGATTTATTTCCTCTGATTTTAAAATCTGTTTGTGGAACCATTAACAGCCTTTGACTGGAAGATCTCAGACTGTGAGAAGAGATGTAGGGCTCCAGAAGGTCAGAGATATAGGCTTAATCACACAGGGCTCTAATAGTGAGGACAAAAATTTTAAAAAATTTTCAAAATTACGGTACTGATTAAAAAGGTTTTTAAAAACGGAAATTGCTGTCTCTATCGTGTTACCAGCGGGGAGCATTTTGAACTGACCTAAGAAGGTCAAGATCTTTCTTTTTCAAACACATCAGAACGCTGTTACAATAATCAAGATGAGATAAAATAAAATCATGAATAATCTTCTCTAATTCAGCTTTTGACACCAGAGTTTGAAACTTAGAATTTCTTAGCTTTCTTATTTCTTAAATGCATACTGCACTTTTTGTGTTTTTAATTTCAGAAAAAAAACTTTAAAATTTTGTTGGTCTATCGCATTAAATCTTAATGAAATATATTGAAGTTTTTGGTTGTAATGAGACAAAATCTGAAAAAGTTCAACTGGTATGTTTTCTTTGCAAGGCACTATATGAGGAATTTGCTCCCTTCTTATTTTGTAAAAAAACATATCACTGTCATTCAAATGGCTTTGCCTGCATGACTGTGTTGAGAGCGTTTGAGATTCTGACTGTGTTGCATCCTGCAGTGTCCGCTTGAGTCAGTGCTCAGACTCAGAGATGTGTCAGTGGCTCCGATGCGGCTTGTCAGGCATGCTGTAGCTTCCGGCCAGCCTGGTCCAGCCAGCCACAACTCTCCTCACACTCCTGGGACCGTCCACAGACAGCCATCACCATCTTGGTCTCTCTCTGTCTCTCATCCTCTCATCACCCTTCTCCTCGTCCCTCAATTCACACCACTGGAGTGTGAACATCAGGATTAGGTAAATGACAGGAGGAATCTGAAGTTGACTAGGCAAATATCCTTTGGGTCTGTCTTCAATTTTGATATGTGGACTTTGGAAAGACGGCCCCCTCTTGCCATCCCCTTGCCTTCTCCTTCCTTCTATTTTGGTCCTTCATGTAGAAGAAGTTTGCTACTGCTCAGAATTTGCATTAGTTTAATCAATTTCAATCAGTTTCAGCATCGACTGCATCAGCAAAAAAAAGGTTTTTCTTGCAGCATAAGGCTAATCAGGACAATTCCCAACATGGAGACCAGGTAATGGAAACACGCTAGATTGACTCAACTCAAAATGTCATTACCACCTAAGTGCTGGCTGTCAAAATGAAGAGAAACTTCAGTGCATTACCTCATCATCGCTCTGGATTCTTGAGCACATATGGTATGTTTAAAAAAAAAACAAAGAAGCCACTTTCCTGCAAATTTACAGGTATTCATTGATATTTATTGATTTTGCTGAGCTGTCTAATTTCAGGAACTTACTCAAATTTGAATGAGAAAGCTAAAAAGCTTTTAGGTTCATTAATCCGCATTCAACATTTGCCATTTATATTCTCTTTTATATAAAAGGAATATACAGAAATGGTGGAGATGCTCAAAAATATAGTCACGTGAAAAACTTAGGATATCCCATTAAATATTCTATTCTTTAGGAAGAAATGTTCATTATTGATGTATAAATTCAATTTTTTAATGTCTGGAACAGAAAGTGACTTAATTGCAGGCGAACAACAACAAAAACCGTGTTTTACTGAATAAATTAAAGGTATCAACAAAAATGTGTAGCTAATATTACCCCCTTTGGCTAAATTAACTTTGCATTATCCTCGCTTTCAGCTGTGAGATATCAGAGGTGTTTCCTACCTTCACAGCCTGTAGCATCTCAAAAAGATAATGATCTAGGTGGAAATATATTTACGTTTTTTTCTGGGTTAATTTCTTGTAGCAGGATCCAATTATGTTTCACTTTAGTTTTTTACAGGTGGTCTTCAAGAAACCTCTGATACAAAGTAGAATTCTCGGTGGATTTCATTTAGGTAAGCTGGCCAGTTCCTGCTGCAGCAAGTCATCTCCATGACACATTTAACTTTATGCTTCATAGTTAGGATGCTGTATTTGATTTTTACCAAATATGTCATCTGTTCTGGTGTCCAGATAATTCAGTTTTAGATGTCATGTTTTGGCTGCTCTGGACATGATTGATCAGTTTGTGTTTGTTTATTTGGATGAAGGTGAAAAAGTCCATCCATGTGCTTTTTTTTTCCAGAAGCCTCTCCGGCGCGGAAAGAAATTACGATGTTGGAGAATGAGAACTGTTGGCGGTTAAGATGGCTCTGGAGGAATGGAGGCATTGGCTCGAGGGAGCTAAGGAACCTTTTGTGGTCTGGACCGACCACAAGAATTTGGAGTATCTAAAAACAGCTAAAAGACTTAACTCCCGTCAAGCCAGGTGGGCTTTTTTCTCGTTTTTGTTTTTCCCTCGCCTACAGACCTGCAGAGAAAAATGTCAAGCCGGACGCCTTATCCCGGATTCACGTCCACGATGAGTAGAGCTGTGGTCCTGAGGCTGAGGAGTTTGTTTTACCCCAGTCTGTCTGACTATCTGTAACCCTACTGGAGCAATAAGTTAGGGAGGCCCATGGCACCCACCCTTCCCCTCCCACATGTCCTCCGGATCGGCTGTTTGTTCCGCTACATCTCAGGTATAAGGTACTCACGTTCTGTCATTGTTCCAAGATCTTCTGTCATCTTGGCATAACCAAGACCCTGTCTGTGGTGCAGTCTCAGTTCTGGTGGGAGGGCCTATCTAAAGATGTCAGGGATTTTGTGTCTGCTTGTCCCTAATGTTCTCAGGCCAAGTCGTCTCATCGCCGTCCTGCTTGGTTGTTGCGCCCCCTCCCTCTCCTGCCTCGGCCATGGTCTCACATATCTATATATTTCATCACTGGTCTTCCTCCGTCCTCTGGTAATTCTGTTATCCTCACCATTGTCGATAGGTTTTCCAAAATGGTTCACTTGGTCCCTCTACGGAAACTGCCTACGACTAAGGAACTCGGTGAGATTCTGGTCAAGGAGGTGTTCAGACTGCATGGCATCCCTAAGAACATTGTTTCTGATCGTGGTCCTCAATTTATCTCTCGGTGTTGGCGTGAGTTTTGTGACCTCATGGGAATCACGGTCAGTCTTTCATCAGGATTCCACCCTCAGACCGATGGGCAGACTGAGAGGGCCAATCAGGAAGTGGAGACCAAGCTTCGGCTTTTGTGCAGTGATGATCCATCCAAGTGGTCCAGCAACCTCCCCTGGGTTAAGCATGCCATTAACTCCATTCCCTCCTCGGCTAGCGGCCTCTCTCCTTTCTATACTGTTTATGGTTTCCAGCCTCTTATGTTTTCTGTCCAGGAAAGACCTGCCAAGGTCCCTTCTGCCTACGCTGCTGCCCATCGGTGCCAGAGAACGTGGTCCAGGGCCAGACGGGCTCTATTAAGGACTTCGGCCATCTACTCTCGGACACGGACCAGGTTGTGGAGCGGGATGGGGGGAGTCCAAGACCCGACTATCAGGTTGGTCAAAAGGTTGGGCTCTCCACCAAGGACCTTCCCTGCAGGGTGGGGGAGAATCGTAAACTGGAGCCCAGTTCATCGTCCTTATCCAGCCGTCCTCCAAAATCTTAATCCCGTCGCAGGGTGTTGCGCCGTCCATTAGCCCAGGAGCACCAGAATCCACCCGACCTTCCATTGTCTCTAAGTCATCCCTTCTATCGCCTCTGTGTTTTTGTTGTCCCGGCCTCCGGACCCGACCTACACACAGCCCACCCGGGTTCATTGCTGGGGGCCCGGCTTACAGCCATCAAAGGCTGCACCTTCCGCTCACAGTACTATTGAGTCCTGGTCTATCCATAGTGCTGTGGTAGAGTTTGGAGGCTGATGGCCTAGAGGAACGATCCCGGGTCCGCCGGAACTAGCAGCATGACTCTCAGTCGGAGGGATCTTTTCACAAGCACCATCCCGGATCAGCCCAGGGGTCCTGTCAGGGAGCCAGGAACCTACAGGGTTTGGACAATGAAACTGAAACACCTGGTTTTAGACACAACTACGAGTTAGTTAATTAGTATGGTGTAGGCCTCCTTTTGCAGGCCAATACCAGCGTCAATTCGTCTTGGGAAATGACGTAGGTACACAGTCCTGCACAGTGTCAGAGGGTGATTTTAAGCCATTCTTCTTGGGGCAGGAGAGTGGCCAGGGTCCACTACGTGATACCTGGTGGAGGAAAACGTTCCTGACTCGCCCCTCCAAAACACCCCAAGTGGCTCAATAATATTTATGATCGTGGTGACTGTGCAGGCCATGGGAGACTTTCAACCTTCCACTTTCATGTCATCAAAGAAAACCAATCTTTCACGGCGGTCTTGCCTGTGTGTATTGGGTGCAATTGGTCGTCCTGATACACAGCACTCGCCTTCAGGATACAATGTTGTGAACCATTGAATGCACGGATGGTCCTCCCAGGAATGGTTTTCGGTAGAGGGGGTGGAGAGAGGGGGTGTTCGGATGGTGGGAAGGCGGGTTGGTGGCCTTGGCAGTGGGACAGCGCGGGCCATCTAGCACAATATTGGTCCATGGAATGCGGGGACGCATGGGGATAGTGTTGGCGGAGGGCCCAAACCATCACTGATCCATCCCCGACCTCACTCTGGGCATGCAACAGTAATGGGGTGGTACGCTTCTTTTGGGGGCTTCTCCACACCGTAACTCTTCCCGGATGTGGAGAAAACAGAAAGGGTCGACTCATCATAGAACATACATGTCGTTCACATTTACCCACAGCCCAGATTGTGCGCTCCTTGCATGAGTGACCTAAGGCTTTGACTATAGCCAGCCCTGCCATGGTATATTGCACCCTGTGGAGCTCGCCGACGGACAGTTCTGGTGGGAAAACAAGAGAGTTTAGCTGTACATTTAAATTCTGCCGGGGGGGGGGGGGATTTGGGCATCAGTTGGTTTTATGTTTTTTGGATACAATCCGGGTAGCACCCGAACATTCCCTTTCAGAGAACAGCTTTCCTCTTGCGCCCACAGTTAATCCTGTTGGATGTGGTCGTCCTCTTGGTGTATTCTAACATTCCCTGGATACCGTGGCTCCTTGATACATCACAAAGACCTTGCTGTCTTGGTCACAGATTGCAACCAGCAAGACATGCACCAACAATTTGTCCTCTTTTGAACTCTGTATGTCACCGCATCAATTTTGTTTGCGTTCTCTCAATATTTTGAGCAAAACTGTGCTCTTACCCTGGCTACATTGAACCTGTCACACTCAGGGCTCTTACTGGTGCAAATGTGCAATCAATGAAGACTTGGCTACGCGAGGCTGGTCCAATTTAGCCATGAAAACCTCCCACACTAAAATGACAGGGTGTTTTCAGTTTCATTGTCCAACCCCTGTAGGTTTGGGGCTCTGTATGTTTTGGGCTGCTCCATTTGGTTTCTAACCTTTCTTTCACCCTCAGGAGACCTGGGCTGATTCCAGCCCCCTTCTGTTCTTGCCATGGGGCCCCCTGCTTCACTGCCACAGTAATCACCTTTATCTGTTTCACCTGTTCTGCTCCATACTTTAGCGTCTGGGATGTCCACACTCGACTACTTTGTGCCAGATTATTGAACTGTTCGCAAGGGGCTCAGGGGTATAGTGTCGTATCTCTTTAACCCATGTCCAGTGGCTTGAATTCGTCGGAGGGGGGGGGGGGGGGGGGGGGGGTCCTGGACCTAAGTGTGCTCCGGTGCGCTCGATGGTGGGGGGACCCTGGCGAGGGAAGGGAAAAGATGAGGGGAGGTGGCGCCTCCTGCCTGGGCCCTTGCCTTGGGATTCCTGACGCTGAGAACTCTGAACCTTGGCTTTCGACAGTTTTCTGTTTTCGTTGACCCCTCTGGCTGCTTGGATTGTGATTTGGACTAGTTTTTTTTGGCTCTCTTACCACGGGCGGCGCGGCTGGCTGAACGCTTGGAATCACTCTCGGGGGGGGGGATGGATCCCAAAACCCGTCGCGGCGCATCCCTTACCGTGGATTTTTGCCGGAACTGCTCGGAACTACCACCATCATCTGTGGACTTCTTCATTTCGTCGGAGGGGGCCGTGACTGCATGATCAGGAGGTCAGTAAACCACAGAGCACTGTTTTCGCAAAACCTCCATCTCAGCTTCTGACTGTCACCAGTGTTCTGTTCCACAGTGTGTGCCACCCCGAGGTTCCAAAGGATCTTCGCAAACCAGATTTCTAATAAACTTGTTAAATCTGTTTTTGTCCTCAGTTGTTCTGAATCCAAAAAACACTCTTGTCATTAGACTCCTCTTTCTAAAATCATTATTCCAAAAAGTTCTGGTCTTTATACATATTCTGTTTGGAAAAAATCCAGTCTGGCCTTTATTTGTTTCTTAGAGAGCAAAGGATTCCTCCTAGCATACCTCCAACCAAACTTAAAGTTGTGCAGTCTTTTTCTCACTGAACAGGTTTGTACTCACATCAACAGCAGGAAAAGTCTGCTGAAGGTCCTGTCATGACATTCTAGGCTTTTTGAAAGCTTATTTTAGCATCTTGTGGTCTGCATTCAGGGTGAACTTGCTTGGAAGGCCAGACCTGGGCATGTTGACAGTTGTGTTTAATTCAATTCAATTCAGTTTATTTATATAGCGCCAATTCCAAACACATGTCGTCTCAAGGCACTTCACAAAAGTCAGGTACATACATTCCAATTAATTCAATTCAATTCAGTTTATTTATATAGCGCCAATTCACAACACATGTCGTCTCAAGGCACTTCACAAAAGTCAGGTACATACATTCCAATTAATTTTAATCATTGAACAGTGCAGTCAGATTCTGTTATTTATTCAATTGGATAAAAAGTTAAGAAAACACCAGCAGGATTGCACTCAGATCAGTGACTTGCAGCATTCCACGTCCTCCCGGATGACATGTAGAGACAGTGGACAGTCACTGGCGTTGACTTTGCAGCAATCCCTCGTACTGAGCATGCCATGTAGCTAATGGAAATGCACAACACCCTTCTAACAGGAAGAAACCTTCACCAGAACTCTTTGCTTCGCTTTTGAATCAGCTAAAGGCTTTTAACTGCTTTTTTGGAATCCTATAGAAACAAATTAAATAGTCCAGCCTTAAGTAACAAATGCATGGACTATTTTTTTCAGCTCAATCCTGGACAGGTTTTTATAATTTTTTGGCAATGTTCCGGAGATGAAAGAGGAAATCCTAAAAAACCTTTTTAAATATGGGATTTAACGACATGTCCTTGGGTAAAAAATAAACCCCAAGGGTTTTTTTTTACTTTATTATCGGAGGTCAATTTAATGCCATCCGGGTTAGGTGATTGACTAGCGTTTCTTTTTTAAAAGAGTCCGGTCCAAAGACGCAACTTCGTTTTGCTAAATTTTTAAAAGTAAAAATTTAAAGTCACCCAAATTTTTTTATTCTTCAAACTGTTGTAGCCCCTTTAACTGGTTGGGCTCATCGGGTTTTTAGGAAAAGAAAAGCTGAGGTCATCAGCAAACAGTGAAATTGATTCTATGCTGCCTGATAATTTTACCTAGGGGGAAGCCTATTATAAAGAAAATTTGGGCCTAAACCCTGGGTACCCCACAATTAACCCTTGGATTTTAAAAGGTGATTTATTTTAATGAAAAAAACTGGAACTGTCAACAAATAGGTTTAAACCCAGCCTGGCTTTTTCCCCTACCCCTACAGTATTTTCCACTTTTCTAAGAGAATTTATGATCGACTTATCAAAGCCGCACTGAGATCTAACAGAACCAGTACAGACACAAGTCCATTATCGAGGAATAAGAATATCATTAGTGACTTTTAGCAAGCTGTTTCAGTGCTATGATAGCTCTGAAAACCCGATGAAAAACCCCTTTAAACAGGTCATTGCTGTTAAAGCTCACACATTTTGATTAACAACTATTTTTCAAGAAATTTTAAAAAGAATGGAAATTGGATACGGTCTGTAATTTATTAATCATCTCGTCAACGAAGGTTTTTCTTAAGCAAAGGTTTAATTACAGCTACCTTAAAAGCTTGTGGGGACAACCCTTTATAAAGATAAAAATTTAAACATATCTAAAATGGGGCTGGGAACAAAGAAAACTTCCTTAAATAATTTGGTTTGGGGATTGGTCTAAAACAAATTTTAAAGGTTTGTGCTAATATTTCTGATAACTGGAACTCCAAGGATCAAAAAATCCAAAAACGATCAGTTCTACAGTTATTCCCAAAGCTTTCTCTTGTTGAGGATGAAGTAATCCTTTTAGGAGTATTTAAATTTTTTCTTCTTAGAGAATCATTTATTTTGGAAAATTCCCATAAAATCATGACTGCTGAGAGCTAAGGGAACGGATGGCCTCAACAGAGCTATGACTCTGTGTAAGTTTTAGCAACTGTACTAAAGAAAAACCGGGATTATTTCTTTTTTTCTTTTCTATTAAGGATGAGAAATAAGCTGTTCTAGCTTTGTGAAGTGTTTTTTTTATACAACAGTAGGCTATTTTTCCAGATTAAGTAGGAATCCTCTGGGTGTGGGGGAGCGCCATTTTCGCTCCAATTTTCAAACCCATTGTGCTTTAAAGTACGCAGCTCTGAATTAAACCAGGGAGCCTGCCTCCTATGAATAATTACCTTCTTTTTAAAGGGGGGCTGCATTGTCTAATGCCACCATGAAATTTATGAAGTAACACTCTGAAAAAGAGAATCAATTTGTGAAGGGGAAGTAACAAATTATTGCCCTCCACTGTGTTTTCCTGTGATAATGAGGAAATTAAAAGTGGAACAGATTCTTTAAAGGTTGTTACAGCATTGTCTGATAATGATCTACTATAATAAAATTTTTCTTTCAGGTGTAGAGTACTCTGTTAAATTTAAAACTAAAAGGTTATTAAAAATGTCAGACAGGACAGGTTATGAGAAAATATTGTTATGTCTTTACACTCAATGCCATATGTCAGCACAAGGTCCAGAGAATGAAACAAACGTGGTGGGTTTTTAATGTGTTGAGTAAAGCCAATTGAGTCTAAGATACCATTAAAGGCTATATTTAAGCTATCACTTTCAGTGTCAACATGAATGTTAAAATCCCCCACTATAATAACTTTATCTGTATTTAACACTAAATCAGATAAAAGGTCTGAAAACTGATCTAAAAATTGATTAATCCTAATCATTGAACTGTGCAGTCAGATTCACTTATTTATTCAAATTGGATAAAAGGTTTTTCTGTCTAAGGTAACCCAGCAGAATGCATCCAGTCAGTGACTTGCAGCATTCCCTCCTCCCGGATGAGCATGTAGAGACAGTGGACAGTCACTGGCGTTGACTTTGCAGCAATCCCTCATACTGAGCATGCATGTAGCGACAGTGGAAAGGAAAAACACCCTTCTAACAAGAAGAAACCTCCAGCAGAACCAGGCTAAGTTTGAGCGGCCATCTGCCACGACTGGGGGTTTGAGAAAACAGAGCAGATACACTAAGAGAACAAAGAAGCACTGATCCAGGAGTCATTTCTATGGGAAGGAAAAGTAAATGTTAATGGATGTAGCTCCTTCAGTTGTTTCACCTAGAAAGAGAGAACAGATATACTCTGAGACAGTTTTCAATGTTAGAGTCTGAAAGAGAGCACATAGAGTTAGTCACAGTAAAAGCTCAGTCAATTGCTATGTCTAGGAGAGAGAAAGGGTTAAACACTGAAAGACAGGGCCATGTGGATCATCGGTAGAGGGTGAGCATTAAGTTGTTGCCAGCAGAAGCTCGGACGTTGCCCCTCTCCAGAAAGGTGTCACAGGTAGACACAGAATCAGGCCAGGTGTAGCTTCTAGGAAGAGAAAAGAGAGAGAACAAATTTAAAGCTGAAATAACAGCAAATAATACAAAATTGGAGAGTAGTATGAGAATGTAGCGAAGAGGGTGAAAGTGGTCATTATGTCCTCCAGCAGCCTAAGCCTATAGCAGCATAACTACAGAGATAGCTCAGGATAACCGAAGCCACTCTAACTATAACCTTTATCAAAAAGGAAAGTTTTAAGCCTAGCCTTAAAAGTAGACAGTTTGTCCATCTAGAGCCCACTGATGGCCATTGTTATACTAAAAACCACGATTGGGATACCTCTCTCTGTCAGATTGATTATAACCATTGGAAAAGAGAGGGGGTCATGCAGGTAGCAGAAATGGAGGGTGTGTTTGCTCCTCAACCATAACTGAGCTGGTTTAGGCTAAACCTGACTCCCCCTTACTCCATCCAACAGGGAGGGAAGAAGACAGAGGTAAAAATAAGGAAGATAGCTCAGGATAACCTAAGCCACTCTGACTATAAGATTTATCAAAAAGGAAAGCTTTAAGCCTAGCCTTAAAAGTAGACAGGGTGTCTGCCTCATGGACTAAAACTGGGAGCTGGTTCCACAGGAGAGGAGCCTGATAACTAAAGGATCTGCCTCCCATTCTACTTCATTAATAATATTTTGACTGTCCTCAACTTGTAAACAATTTTCCAGACAGTGAAGTGGCTAAGTTTAAATTCTTTTGATACCTGTTTAAATCCTGTAACCGACTCATTAGCTGCTACAGCCTTCTTTCTGAAGGCGTGATGCAGCTCTCTCGATCCCACTGTTATGTTCACTCTCATTTCAACAGTCAGGAGCACACCAAATTAATATCTGTGTCATGAATCATGGCTATTGGGGTTTTGGGTGTCATTTGTGTTTATGTTAATTTCTGAGTTGTTTGGTATTGTTGTTAGGGTGTTTCCTATAGTTAAGTCCTGTGTGTTTAGCTTCTCACTTATGTCCTGTGTTCTTTCCTCTGAACAGTTTGGTTTCATGGTCAATTCAATTCAGTTTTCAGTTTATTTATATAGCGCCAATTCACAACACATGTCGTCTCAAGGAACTTCACAAAAGTCAGGTACATACATTCCAATTAATCTTAATCAATGAACAGGGCAGTCAGATTCTGTTATTTATTCAAATTGGATAAAAAGTTTTTCTATCTAAGGATGGTCTCGTATGTTAGTTTCAGGCTTTTACCCTTTTTGGTTTCTGCAGCACAAAGTTTAGCTCCCTTTGTGTCAGTTCATTGCTGGATTCTTCTAGTATGCTCTGCTGCGTTCCCCGTCCTGCTCTTCCAATGATTCTCCTGAAAGTTTTCCTCGTTTGTTTTTGGTTTTTACAGACTCTGTTCATTTCCAACACCATCGGTTTCTGCATTTGGTTCCTTTTTCAAACCTTAAAACACGACAGTCTGAGGTTTGAGCAGGGCAGAGCACTTTCTAAATTATTTCTCCCCAGCTACAAAATTTTAGAGAAATTTATGACATGACCTGTATTTAATCTCATGTTGACAGTCATATATGTCATATCTACAAAATGCCTGACTTGTTTAAAATACTTATATTTCTTTGTAAAAATTACAATTTTGCAATAGGACTCTGGTTTTTACATTTTGTGATCACATGGAGAAATATGAACCAGCAAATATTTAGGATTCCAATAAAACATTCTTGCAAACAAACTAAGAGATCTCTAATGAATCATCGGTGCTTATATATTGAATTATTAGCATCGGAAACTATTTTTGTTAGGTTTTCTGCATTTTTTTTCATGAACACAGTATTTACATTTTCTTCACTAAAATTAATCATTAACAATGTTGGGACCCACAGCCATGGATTGCAACATTAAAATCTGGTACAAACGTTTCTGGAACTTTCAAAATAAATTGCATTTAACCAACTTCCAGCAACTGAGGAAGGGGGGCGTTACAGCGGACTTCCCATGATGCCACTGCCCGTATAAAACCCCCACTTCTTTCTCTTCCACACCGGTGATCATCGGTACAGGGGAGGCACAGTGCGCTAATGTCTCTTTGCTGGCAAACAGACATATCTCTTCAACTGGATCCGAGAGTCATACGATCATCGATCATATGCACTAAGTTAAGTTAAGTACGAATCAAGTACTGTTTGTGTACCCAGTATTCATTCATAAAAAGGGAAATTAAGGTATAAGCATTGCTTGACTTTCTCTCTGAGGCCTGCAGAAGCAAACTGTGTCCCAGAGAATTCCCTGCAGAGACACGGTCTCTACGAAGCCGAGTGGAGCGGTTTTCCCAGTCTGGAAGTAGGACAACCGAGACCGCATCACCGTGGTTACAGTAACTGTGCAGTTGGTTGGCGGACAGAACGAGCTGTCTTTCACCCACAGCTACGGAGGTTAGCAGAAGCTAACCATTTGTTCACAGTGGATGTTTCTTCAAACTTCTTCGCCCCGGACAACGTTTCCTCACCACGGTTCATGAGGTTAGGTTTTGGGCAGAGAGATGGAAGTGATTTAGAATGAAATAATCTAAACGTTTTTCATTTTATGACGTTTGGTTTTGTTTGTGTTGAACTCAGCTATCTTAGTGCTAGCAGGCTATCTGCAGCACACGTGCTCAGTTTGTGTTCTGTGTTCGTGTGCTTTTAAAGTTAAGACAAACTTTATTTAAAGGGTGATTTTAAACACAGAAGATTGATCATAAAGCGCCGTCCGCGCTTATGCATTTTAACCCTTTTATTGACGCTATTTTAAAGGTGTGTGTTTGATTCTGGTGCTAAGCTATCAGCTTCTTTTGTTTGCTTTAACTGCTAACAGCTAAGGACACGTGCTTGCATATTTAGGCCCATTTCTCCAGAAAGATTTGGTTCTTTTCCAAAATACCTCCTTAAATATTTGACCATTTCCTTAATAATATTTCTTTAAATATTATTTTAATAAATAAAGGCAGCTAATGAGACACCGTTGAGAATTAGTCATCCAGAAGGTTGGTTTTATTCAGAAGATCATTCTTCAAAACATTATTTTATTAAAATAATATTTTATCTGATCTTGCATTGTGAATGGTTGTCTAAATATATGCCGATTATTGCCTAAGTTAGTTCCAAGACTAACTTAACTTCATTTCCAGATTCTTCAAGATAATCCTTGGTTCTCAAACATAAACATTGCATGGTAATGTTGCATCACTCTTTCGGTTATGACTTTCAATCATCTTTAATCAACTTGTATATATTGTACATAGCCCATTAGTCTTCGTTATTCTTTAACTCTGCTTAGTACTTTAGCTGGATTGTTTTAGCATAGTAAAGAGTTTGTTGATTGAAATATGTTTGACTTTGTGTTGACTTGATTTTGTTAATAAATTCTTGTATTTTAAGAAATTGTGTGAATTCATTCCATGTGTGTGCAGAGTTGTGCTGTTCAATAATGTCAGAGCTTGGCTCACCCTTTTGATTTTGTCCTATTACCACCGCCTTACTGGGCTGGTATTCACAGGACAACCCTTAACAGACTGAAATATTATTTGATAAAATATTAAAATATTAATATTAAATATGAAATAATATTTTCAGATTCATAGTCACAACAACAACGATGAAGATTGCAATAATGTAAAGTAAAATAGATACAAATTTAGCATCACATCTAACATCACAATGGGCAACACAGTGAACCTATCATCTAACATTGTGCTGCACCCATAATCTACTAAATCTAAGCAGCTCATTCACAAACCATGTAGGTACAATGATGTACTGGTGCAAACACATTCAGAAGGTTTGAGCAGTTTGTTATAGCATTCTAGAAGTGGCCTCTGAAGTGCCAGAGAGAAACAACATTTTTCCTCACAACCAGCTGCACAGTTTATTCAAAAAAATATGAGGCCGTGTCATTCTTATCAGGGAGAAAACACATTTGGGATGTCATTTCTAATTAGTGATCTACATGTGTAGAACTTGTACCTTGGTTTGAGGTGTGACATCAGTGAGTGCCACAGCCTATATGGGTATTTATATGTTTGTTAGGGTTAAAATGTACCACCTCAATACGAATAAGATACAAAGCACACATTTAGAAAAACTGCACTCCAGAACATGAAATGTGGATCATTGTGTTTCTGTTATTACCCGGGTAACCAGATTTAAATCAAGGAGAACAGCTCTAGGAATTGTCTGGATGGAATATTTGAGCACGAATGTGCAGCTGATAAATTTCCTGACAGTATGTGATGCAATGAGGTTGAAATTTCAATAGAATATTTCTCTCATCTTGTGGAGTTTCAAACCAAGAACAGTGCCATGGCAGCGAAAGAAAGGCCTCATCCATAAATAAACTTGGTCTTTCTTATAAATCACATAGTAAAGTGCATGATGTTATTTTATTATCAATCCAAAAAACAATATTTTGAAAATATGTCTCTTTGTTACAAGATGGTATCTTGAAATACTCTAGACAATACTTTGTAGAACCACCTTTTGTTGCAAGAACAGCTGCAAATCATTTGGGTTATGTCTCTCCAAACCTTTCACACCGAGAGGGAATTTGTTGGTCATCTTCCTTGCACTTGGAACAAGGGTGGAAACAGCCTAAATAGCATTAATCAACTACCCAAAAATGATCACAATACAAACGTAAAAGAAACCCAAAACACAAACACCCATGGATCACAACAAATTCTGATATCACCATTTTCACCTTGGGATTGGCATGTTTAGGGTGTTGTGCACTGTTAGTTTTGTGCCACACATAGCAATGCATATTAGCCAAAAAGACATATATTGTCTATTATTGCACTGTTAAACTTCGATTTAATGTGTTTGTATTATTACTTGATTAACCGGATCCAAATCCAGGATGTGTTTGAATGGAGTACTTTAGCATTAATTTGCAGTTGTCAAATCTGCTGACCTAATGTGATGCGATAATGTTGAAATCTCAATGGATTATCTGGTGCATCCTGTGGAGTTTCATGCCATAAAGAGTAGAGCCTCAAGAGCAAAAGAAAGTTGCATCTAGTAATAATATGGTACTTCTAATAAAGCACATAATAATGTGCACATGAAGTTTATTTGTGATTCCAAAAAAGATAGAAAATTTCATATGTTGAACATCTGTCTCTTTAACACAGGATGGCATCACTACTGATGTGTAATGTAATTAAGATCTAAAGAATACTCTGGCAATTACCTGTCTAATGGGGCGTTTATCAGCTCTCATTCTCCAAGCTGTCTGTTTTTGCTGGCTGGCTCATTGTTAGGCGAGCAGATGTATATGAAATTGCTCCCTGTATACAACAGAGAAGAGATGCCTCAGTGAGACACTTGTCTTTCTGCACAGTCCTCGGGCCTGACAACTGTGGGTACCTTCACTGTCTACATCTCTTCTACTGACTATCAAAGTTGGAGGAGGAGAAAGATTAGACATTTCTGAAGTAGAAGTTAAATTTGTTCACAGGTCAACAAGCCAGGCCACTGCCTATTCCTGACACTCTGACATCATTGGTAAATTGAGGGCACCCTAAGCAGCAGGGGCATTGCCTCGAACCTCAAACAATGCATATTCAGTTATGCAGTGATGTGGATGGTAGGTTACCTTTTTCCGTCACCAGTGACACCTGAAAGACACCCTGCAGTTTTGCACTGACCACACTTATAAACCTGGTTGCCTCCCTGTGTGGCAGTCAGGGTTGAGCAACATCATGTCTTCTTGTCTTTTTGCTCCAGTGGGTGGTGTGGACTGATTGTGACACAGCAGGACATATACCTATGTATGTGCAACGTGCATTTGTGTGTGAAGATGGGGAGGTTCACCCCATTGAAATGTAGAGCTGTGGAGGGAAACATAGTTTGACAGTAATAGAAACAGCAAAGGACTGGGGGAGTAAATACATTATATTGCCTCCTGTTGAATTGGTTTTCTGTTTGCATTGCACAAATGGAATGTCCAGTGGATTGTCGGCACCTGTAAAAAAATAATAACGGTTTACAGTGAGTTGTAAAAGTATTCATACCCCTTGAACTTTTCCACATATTGCCACATTACAACCACAAACATGAATATATTTTATTGGAATTTTAGGTGAAAGACCAACAAAAAGTGGTATACAATTGTGAAGTGGAACAAAAATTATACATGATTTAAAAAAGTTGTGGAGAAGTTTAAACAGGCTTAGGGTATAAAAAGATTTCCCAAGCTTTAAACATCTCATGGAGCACTGTTCAATCCATCATCCGGACATGGAAAGAGTATGGCACGTCTGTAAACCTACCAAGACAAGGCCGTCCACCTAAACTTACAGGCTGAACAAGGAGAGCAGTGATCAGAGATGCAGCCAAGAGGTCCATGGTGACTCTGGACGAACTGCAGAGATCCACAGTTGCACAAATGTGATCTTTGGAAGAGTGGCGAGAAGAAAGCCATTGTTTAAAGAAAACATAAGAAGTCCCATTTGTAGTCTGCCAGAAGCTATGTTGGGGACACAGCAAACATGTGGAAGAAGGTGCTTTGGTCAGACGAGATCAAAATGGATCTTTTTAGCTAAAATGCAAAATGCTATGTGTGGTGGAGAACTAACACTACACATCACTGAACACACCATCCCCACTGTCAAATATGGTGGTGTAGGGGTTAAGCGTGCAACCATATATAGAGGCTATGGTCCTCGATGTCCTACTCTCTGCCTACTGTTACAAAATGAAAAACAGAGGCCTCTGTCAAATATGGTGGTGGCAGCATCATGCTCTCGGGGTGCTTCCCTTCAGCAGGGACAGGGAAGATAGTCAGAGTTGTTGGGAAGCCAAATACAGGGCAATCTTGGAAGAAAACCTGTTTGTAGTCTGTAAAAGACTCGAGACTGGGGCGAAGGTTCATCTCCTAGCAGGAGTCCAGATCTAAACCTAATCGAGAATCTGTGGCAAGATCTGAAAACCGCTGTTCACAAATGCTCTTCATCTAATCTGACTGAGCTTGAAAAGAATGTGCAAAAACTTCAGTCACTAGATGTGCAAAGCTGGTAGATACATCCCCTAAAAGACTTGAACCTCCAACTGCAGCAAAAGGTGGTTCCACCCTCAGCTGAATACTTTTGCACAATGCCCTTTTCAGTCATGTATACATGTCAATCATGTATAATTTTTGTTCCACTTCACAATTGTATACCACTTAGTGTTGGTCTTTCACATAAAATTCCAATAGAATATATTTATGTTTGTGGTTGTAATGTGTAATGTGTGCAGGCCACTGTAGGTGACCTTAACCGTAAACATGTAGGTGAATTTCAAAAGTAGTCCTAATTCAAAAACCATAAATCCAACTTACACAAGAGTAAAATCTTATTTGCAGAGTAGCCTAGTGTGCCATATAAACTCAGTATCAATTTCACAAAATCTGCTGCACAGGTGTACATCACAAAAAAACAGGGACTTTACAATGCAGACAGTAAAACTGTGAAATGGTCACAGTTTTAGTTGGATATCACTGAAAAGGGAACAATTTAAAGCATAATCCACAAATAATAGTAAAACAAGAATGGTAAAGCAGACTGTAGAAAAGATGAGCAGAGACTAAAAAGAGCAGCCAGGCCTTTTATTTCCTCTAGGCTTCAGTTCTGTTTTCTCTATGAAATTCCAAAAGCCTTCTGGCCTTCTTCTGTCATTAGTCTGTGTGCTATTCTGCCTGGCAATTCAGAGTAACTGAACAACCATGTGATATTATTGTTGACTTAGAAAACAGAACATCTGTTTTATATATTCATTTATGGGAAACCTCGTGGCCTAAAATCTCTTAAACCTCAAGGAAATTGTGTTTGCACATGAAGTGGATCTATCTGACACTATCAACATAGCAAGGAACATTATTTCATAACCAATAATTGAATTATTTTAAACGAAGGGCAGCTGCTAAGATATAATACTAATAACTGGTGTTCTAAGTAGGCATTTAATTTACATCCATCATTAAACATTAACATTGACCCATTCCACTTTAAAAGCATCAACAAATTCCATTAGTCAACTTTTTGAATAAAACATAATTTTATGTTAAGTGAAAATCTGATGTTTAGTAAAACAGCGTTACATAACCATGAAAATGAATAGATATATGGTGATAAATAATGTCTCATTTAAAAATGACATCAGAGATTTGGTTAAAAGTACATCCGTAACATGTTAATGGAAACCTGCAGCTGCTGCAGCTTATGTTTATATAAGAGGGATCCTCTGTGGGATTTATTTTTTTCTCGCTTTTATTTTCATTTATTGAATTTTTGACCAAGCAGATCAGAGGTGGAAAAATATTTAACCTAAACGTTTCTGATTGAGAATGATTACATTTTAAGGTCACAGCTTAAAGAGAAAATTAATCTAATTAGTCCTGTCTTTGCTTAGGCAAGGCTTTTTTTATAATTCATAGTCTGTCAACAATCACTAAGCAAGCCTGGAGATCATCATGTTACTGAGGAAAGATAACAAATTACTCTGATTAGAATTAATGCCTTATAAATGGCTAATATACAAAACATCTTAAAAATGCAAAACTTTGTCGTCTACCGCGTATCATAAATTATATAGATATAACATTTAATGATCCTAATGAAAATTTAACAACATAATCTAACACATTGAATCTCAAACCTTTTATAAAAAGCACCACTAGAATAAAGAGTATAGATGTCCAAGTACCTCCATGCTGACAGAAATTTAACATTATTGCAACATCATCTGTTTTTTCTGCTATTTCATAAAAAGAACAAGAACAAAAAAACATTCCTATCCACTGGTACTGCTCGATAGAGGATGCAATTTGATTGGGATGCTGATCGTTCAAGCAGGAAGAATTAACAGAACTATGCCCAGAAGTTAAAATTAAAACACAAACGGGATGCCTTACACATAAACCTTAGTGATAAAACAGTTGTTGTGGCATTTTAAAGATTTATACAATAAAATATTTTGATAAGTACTATTTTTAGTGAGCATTCTTCAGCAGTATTTAAGGTACAACATGAAAATCAAGTTGTTATTAATACTTATTGCTAACAGTGGTTAGCCTGGTCTCTGAAAAGAGTCTTATTCTCTCAATTAGAATATGTGTTCTAATGAGGTTCGTTTGTGAGATTAAAAGGACCTTTTGAAAATTAGCTTTGAGAAGGTATCAAACATACGTTTTATTAAGCCCACATGTCGTTTTTCATTAAGAGAACCACCATCATAATTAACATCAGTAAGGCTTTAAAACGTCGTTCTTTGTGTAATTAATCAATATAATGTGTTTCGCTTAGATACAGGAGTTACTGAAATGGTTTTTTAAATATTATTCTAATTTATTGAAAATAACTGTATATCAGTTAGCAAACCCTACTGGTTTTTAAGCCTCAGTAGAATACCTTAAGACAAGTTAGACTTTAGAGGTTATTCACCTTAGGTAGCTAGAAGCACATGTCTTTGGTTCAGTGTTCACAAGCAGTTCTCCAAACTTTCTCTTCTACACTTTTTGTTTCATTTTCTGATGAAAAATTTGGCTTTTTGGCTAAAAGCTGTACATCCAAGTTAATTAATTTGTACTCACCTTGCAACTAATAATGCCTAAATTGTTTCTAAAGGAGCCCCGATTACCAGCAGTGGTACTTGATTTTTGAATTGTTTTCTCTCTCTTTTTTTATTCAGGTCATTTTTGTAACATGCCAAAGGTTAACCACATTACATTTGCAAAAAAAAGTTGTATTCCCATTAATTGAATCTTTTCTAAGTGTTCGGATAAGAAATTAATCCACCTATAAGCCATTCATTTTTAACACCCAGAGTCGTGTTTGTTTGGTGAAGGAATCCACCCACCAAAAGTTAAATAAAAAGTTAAAAAAGCTGAAAACACTCACCAGGCAACAACATTATGATAACTGTGACATTACATATGCTTAAAACACATAAATAAGAAGAGTCTCACCTTTGCTAGTGATCCTAAACCAGTTGGAGCGCTTTTTTTCTGTTTACATTTCCTCTCTGAAATGATCATCTTTAGCACATGCAGCTGAAGCATTATGGTAATATTATTGGCATAAAAGGAACCAGCACTATCAGCTGGTAGAACCACCACAAAGACAGCTTTGTGGGAACAGATTGCAGATGGTTACTTCCTGTTCCAATATGACTGTACACCACTGCACAACACGGTCTATAAGTACATGGAGGAGGGAGTTTAGTGTGGAAGAACATGTCCGGCCTGAGTCCTGACCTCACCCTGACCCAACTCCTTTGGAAAGAATTAGAGCAGAGCCAGTCGTTCCCGTCCTACATCAGCGTCTGACCTCACAAATGCTCTTCTGGAACAATGGTCAAATACTCCCATAAACACACCTTGTGAAAAACCATTCGAGACCAGTTTAAGCTATTAGAGCTGAAAAGGGTGGACCGACATTAAATTAAACCTTCTGAATTAAGAATAGGATGTTACTCAACTTCATGTTTGTGTGAAGGCAGATCAGAAAATACTTTTGGCACATAGTGTGTGTGTGTTTGTTTGGAGAAGTAATTTTGCATTGATATATGAACAGAGTTAAGGTTCACCTGTGTATCTGAGACAACTGTGCGTTTGCTTGACTCTGTGTGTGGGTTGGTGTCCAGAAAACCCTACTTTGTTCATATGGGTTCGTCAGTGGGAGGTGGCTCATTAATTCAATTGGCCTCTGTGGTGCATCATATTAGTGGTTATCAGATTATAGCTCTTAATTGATTGATTCATTTTTATTAGTCATGTAATAAAATTAGCTATTGACAAGCCAGGCATGCTGGATCTGATCAATACATGCTGGTAGTGGGTGGGATTTCAGCAACCAGCTGTTTTTTTTTGGCTGGAGTTTTTTTTTTTCCTTTAATGTCAAATATGTGTAGTGGGTGTAGTAGACGTGCACAGTGTAATTTAAGAAAATAATTGGTAATTTCTGACATAATTTAAAGCTGTGACAATTTGTATTTATCAAGCCACACAACTGCTCTTTTCCAGTTGCAAGAAAATGGAATAGGTATCTAAGTTTATAAAATATGAACTTTAAATTTCATAAACAAATTGTATTAGTAAAAAAAACATCTGACAGTGATGCCGAACAGAGAGGCTGTGATAAATCAATTCTTTTTTTTTCAAATAATAATGTGATATTTCTACATAGTTGAAAAACAAACACATTTTTTAAAAGGCAATATATATATATATATATTTGTCCTTTTAAAGTTGCAACAATCTGGTTCCATTCAGGTGCATAATTAAAATTATTGGTTAAAACATACATATATAAGGTCACCAATCCATCGCAGGGCATCACAGACATACAGGACAAACAACCATGCACACCAATTTACCTAACAGGTATGTTTTTGGACTGTGGGAGGAAGCCAGAGTACCCAGTGAGAACCCACGCATGCACGGGGAGAACATGCAAACTCCATGCAGAAAGACCCCTGGCCAGGAGTCGAACCCAGGACCTTCTTGGTGCAAGGCAACAGTGCTACCAACTGCGACAACATGCAGCCCTTGGTTAAAACACCTTTAGATTTTATTTCTGCATTCAGTCTTTTTGATCTAACACCTTCCATCAATTGTAGTGCGTCTGATGAACCAGAAATCAAGCACAGCTATTGTGATAGAATTTTCTTGACTACACACTTTCACACCCTTTAGTTAAAGCCACCGTTTTGCAGAGGCGTCAAAAGAGTAACATTTTACAAAGATATCAGTTAAGAAAAGGATACAAAACATGCATAACAATATATTTCCAAAATATATGAAAGACAATTATCAATTATTGGAGCAAATATGTGATGTTACAACAACTTTACATATCTCCAACATAAAGAAAAAGGCAAGACTCGCACAATCTCCTATTTCTTGCATATGTCCAGACTGAAGCCTAGAGCTGCGTGACAGAAGCATTTTAGTTCAAATAAAACAAAAAATTTCCACAAAGCCTAAAACACAAAAGAAGAACACACCCACAAGGAAAGATGGTGATGACAGTAACATGATGTGTGGTTACTTTTTTCAAGTGAAACTTGAGTTTTTGTCAAGGTAGACATAATTCCCAACAGTTCCAAATGCCAGCCAGTTCTGACCAAAAACCTTCTGGTGTCCGTCGAAAGCTGAGGATGTCATCTAAATTAACCAAATAATTGCTTTGAGGAAAACACCAAGCATGTTAACCATTTCACCAGAATTGTCTACTCTGTTTTATGCTAGAAATGCTTTTATGAAATCATGCCAAGGGATTTACCGAGCAGTCTATTCTATTAAATATCACTACAAAACGCAGATTTCCAACTCAGATTTTTCCACACCTGTAAAATAAAATGTTATTTGCCTTAGGGTAGGCATCTCATATAGATTAGACATCATATTCTCACATCCTACCTTAAAAAGTCAGGGGATACAGTTTCATTCTTTGACCATCTAACCTCCATGCTGTTTTCTTAATTGAGAGCAGCATGTAGCTACTTGCACAAACAGTTGCACATGTTGTATTTTAAGCAGCTTCTATGTTAATTCTACCAGAATAGCTCCTCTTGTCGCTCTCTGGTTTATTTCTACACTGTCTTACTTTGCTGCAGGCATCTGCTAATAGGAACCTTGCCTGAGGCTCTTCATCTCACGCACAGAATATCACTGGGGCATGATATGCTATGCACAACAAAACTGACCTTTTTCATTAGGCTCTGCTCCACTCTTACCAGAACATGTAGGATATAGTGGATATTTCTTGTATCTTGTCATGATGAGAACTAATTGGTTAATAATAATAAGGATTGAGGTGATGCTGTGTTTTCTCCTGTAAGCCACACACAGGATATCATCAGCGGCAGCATGCAACTTTTTTGCTGCAGTTTGACCTGGTTACAAAATCAATCCAAGGAACAAATGAAAGCTACTAAAGAGAACATTCAGCTCTCTAGTACATGTTGCAGGGGATTGCTTGTGCCAGTTTCTCAGCAGTGTCATGTAGTTGAGCTTTAGAATGGTGACAGTACATGGGAAAACTGCACAGCAAGAAACATTGGCTATGAGGACCCTGTTTAATGTGTCTGGCACATTTTGTCCGGGGGAATTTCCTCTTCTCTCTGTGGCATAGCTGATCTCCACCACACATAGTTCAATGTTTCTTCTCATTCAGGCTCTGGTCAATCAGCTAGCATTCATGAGCATTCTTCACCCACCCCTCCATTTTCCTTCTTAACCTCACCTTTTACTCTCCTCACCTAATATTTTGTCTACGGCCGTAATGTTCTTTTTTAAACTTTCAAATATATGTTTTCTCATTCTTCATAATTAAATTGCTAGTTTAAATGCCATTTAATAATTTTATAGTTGTTTTTATTTCAAACAAGTAAATCTATTGTATTGTCCATATTAAAGTGTCCCACTGAAGGACACTTTAACCTTTTTCCCATTGTGTGGAAAAAAGGTTGGTTTCAACAACTAACCAACCAACACACTCTGTCCACCTATGTTGACAGACTGATAAAGGAGGGCATTAATTAGATAAGCAGCCAAAAGCTCCATTGTAGCTCACCAAATCTGGCCTTTCTGGTCGAGTGGAAAGATGAAAGCAGTTGTTAAAGGAAAGCCATAAGAAATCCCAAATGCATTTGTCACAAGTCAAGTAAGAGTTCTGGTGAGATGAGTGCAAAACGGAACTTAACACCTCATCCCACTCTGAAAAATGGTGGTGGTAGCATCATGTTGTGGGAATGCTTTATTCAACAGGGACAGTGAAACTGTTCAGAGTTAATGGGAGAAGGGAAGAGCTAAATCAAGGATAATCTTGTAAGAAAACATATTAGAGGCTGCAAAATACTTGAAGTTGAGGTTTACCTAGTCAATGACCAGATCTTAAGCAAGAAAGACACAGACACTTTCCATCCAGTCTGACAGAGTTTTTTTTGCAAAGAGTTGAAAGTATTTCAATAAGCAAAGATGGTAGAAACATACCCCAAAAGACTTGCAGCTTTAATTGAAGCAAAAGGAGTTTCTACAAAGCATGGACTCATTGGGGAAGAATACAGATGCATGCCTCACTGTTGAAATTTTTATTTGTAAACATTTTGAAAGGCATATAAAATGTATTCCACTTTAACATTATGCACTGCTTTGCGTTGGTCTATCACATAAAATGAATATAAAACTCATCGTTACTTGTGGTTGAAACATAAAAATGGGAACAACTTTAGGAGTTATGAATACTTTTGCAAGGCACATCCTGGTGCAACAAACATATGAACCATATTCATTGCTGAGAGGAAAAAAAAAGTCACCATATATTTGTCCCACAGGAAGTATGTTCATGCTGGAAGTTGATGTTGACTAATCTGCCTGCATAGATTACTTTAGTTTGTCATGGGAATAACTGGCCTGTTTATGAGTTTGCTGGTATGCATATAGACAGGGTCTGGACAGTTGAGACTGATAGCAGGCTTGGAGCTGAAGGCATAAAAAACTGCATCCAGCATCATTCATTTTTTAGTGTTTTCTATTCATCTCTATTTAGCATTGCATCATTCGTATTTGTCCATGTTCCCCAGATTAGGAGAAAGACACTGCTACCTTGCAGCCCAGAGCCACGATATAGAGCTTTGCATGCCTCGGTACATCTCTGCCTATCCCCTCAAACAGCTGTGGCAGCTGTGTCTGTAAAGAAAATGGCAAGTGAGTCACTGCATCCTCAGAGCTAAGATCCAAAGACTATGGCTAAGCTTTTAGCTGGATCAAGGTAAGGAAATAATCGTTTTAGCCAGCCTTCTGAAGGATCACTTACTTTTGGATTTTTTTTTTGTTTTGTTTTTGGTTTTAGAATTCATTCTTTTACTTCATTGAGTGTACTCTTGATCCAAACCACAATGGTCCCAATAAGAGTGGTGTGAGGATCCATGCCATTTTGCTATTTAAATCCAATTTCTTCAAGTGTTAGACAAGGTAGTACATTTCACAAAAGACATTTCATTCATCTAACAAGTGATCTGTGAAATACTTGGAGAAAAAGCATTCTTTTTATCATTCATCCCTGCTTTTATTATATTGACAGCCATGTTGTCTTATCAGAAGCTTAATTTCTAAGGGGGGAAGCAATTAAAATCTTATTATGTCATTTTATTAAAAAGTGATTAAATCTCACTAATACTTCCCCACTGATCAAGAAACAATATGACAAACAAAATGGTTTCATAAATTTCCTATACTGTTCTGTTCTCAAATGCCGCAGGGAACATGTAAGTTGCTTATAATGTTAGTTCAAACCAGATATTTACATACACTGTATGAACATAAACATCTGGTCATAAGCTTTTTTTTCACTGTCTTACATTAAATCAGCTTCATCATAGCCTGGTTTATCCAATCCTCACAAGTTTAAAAGGTGTTTTGAATCACTGTACGGGTGACACCCCCAAGTGTGTCCCCATTGTAACCATCTTGCTGTCATACATACGCATACACACACACAGTCACACATAGATAGATAGATAGATAGATAGATAGATAGATAGATAGATAGATAGATAGATAGATAGATAGATAGATAGATAGATAGATAGATAGATAGATAGATAGATAGATAGATAGATAGATAGATAGATAGATAGATAGATAGATAGATAGATAGATAGATAGATAGATAGATAGATAGATATGTGAATAAAATAAAGATTGTATTAGCTAAAGCTATAGCTATTATCTTTAGCTAAATCAATACTAATTATAAATTGAATTAAATTAAATTAAAGGTTAATAAATGAGTGAATAAATTCAATTAATTGGTAAAATGTCATTATTGTATCAGCCACAATTTTTGAAAAGCTGCAATAAAATTAAGTAAAATCTAACTTGAATGAATAAAAAATATATATTTATAAATAAAATAAATTATTCATTTTCAGCTATAACATCCTTTACGTTTTTGAGAGTGAACTATAAATTCATAGAGACTGATGAGATCATTGTTGTTATTTTTAGTACTATTCGTAGAATGGTAGTTGCATTGTCATTATAAATGTTCTCCTCTTAATATCTCTTAGCTTTAAATCTTTCATCTTGACTATCTATTTTTTATATACAATGCAGCAGATTTTTAACTTTGAGCGGCCTGTTATTTAAGCATGAACCCCAGACACCCCTGAGTACACACTTATTTTATGTCTTTGCACCTCGGTTTTTCTGCCCAAGGCTATATAACCCCCTACTTTGTCCCAGATCCCTTTCAGCATAATGCTTCATTTCTTCTAACAACTATAGGGTCCATTAGCAGATGTTCCAGTTACCAGAAAAATTTTTTTCTTACAGTGCATTGCAGAATTGTTTTATTTTATGTGACAAACCACCAGAAAGTTAGTCGTGCAGTGAAAGACAAAGGAAAAATTATATTATTATTATAACTTTTTTACCAATTAAAACCTAGAAAGTTTTTCATGCATGTTTATTCAGCCCCCTTGTCTCAATAGTTTAAAGAATCACCATTTGATGCAATTACAGGCGCAAGCGTTTTGGCTCTGCTGATCTAGTAACTGAGGATTTTGCCCATTCCTATCTTTAACATGGCTTATATGCAATTGAATCAGATTCATATCTGGGTGTTGATTAATCCATTCTAACACAAATATGCTTTGATCTAAACCATTCCATTGTAGCCATGGCTGTATGTTTAGGGCCACCCTTCTGCAAGGTGAATCTTAACCCCATCTTCAAGTTCTATGCACCCTCTAACAACTATTGTGCTAGTTCTAGCTTCCTATCAACTTCAACCAGTGTCCCCATCCCTGCTGAACAAAAGCAATTCCACATGTGGGTGGTGTTTTCTGGTTGATGTGCACTCATAGTTTTAGCCCATACATACTGTGGCATTTTTTGTCGGTCTTAAAGTTTTATTTTGGTCTTAGCTGACCATAGCACCTTCCTCCACATAATTGCTGGTGTCTCCTGCATGCCTTGTCATAACCTGTTAATAGAATTCCTTATGACTTTTTTTTCTTAACAATGGACTTCTTCTTGCCACACTTCTATAAATACTAGATTTGTGGAACACACAACAAATAGATGTCTTGTTAACTGATTCTCCCACCTGAGCTGTGGATCTCTGCAGCTCTTCCAGAGTGACCATGGGTCTCTTGGATTAATGCTCTCCTCGGATGACCTTTCAGTTTAGGTGGAAGGCCATGTCCTGGGTGGTTGGCATTCGTGCCATGCTTTTTCCATTTTGATGATAGATTACACAATGCCTATATTTAGAAATTGTTTTATAGCCTAACCCTGGTTTAAAGCTATCCACAGCTTCAGCTCCAACATGTCTGCTGTGTTCCTTGGCCTGTGTGATGATGTTGGTCCACTCATTTGTTCTAATAAATCTCTGAGGCCTTCACCTAACAGCTATGTATATATACTTATTTAATCACACACAGGTGGACAGTTTACTAATTAGGTGACTTCTGAAAGCAAAGGGTTGCACTTGATTTTATCCTGGTTTTAGGATTTCATAATAAAAGGGCATAACCCATTTATGCATTTTTGTTTTGAAAAAAATTCTGCAGCACCACAGATTTTGTTTTTAATTCAGTCCTGTAGAGACTCACAATAAGAAACACAACATGCGATTAGAGAAGTTACACAATGGATGTTTATTTGTTTGCCGCTCAGACCCCAGAGGAAGACATGAATGCTGATAATGCATGAACTTGATGAACGTCTTAGAGTTAGAATTAGAATTGTCTTCCCACCGGATCTGGTACTGGTGATGGAGAGGAGGCCTGATGGTAATGGAACTGAGAATCCGATGGAGGCGATGGGGTGGAGGAGGGTCGAAGCTTGGCTGACAGCTGGGAGATCCATGAATGGGAGACTTTAAATGCGGAGCCTTGAAGGATCATTGTCTGAGGATTACTGCAGACTTGATGCCGATTGGTTGGCGCGGAGACGCACAGAGAAGCCATTGGATGAAGCTGGAGGAGTAGGTGAGTCATTGTCATTACTCCATTTGACAATTATATGCTACTTTTTGTCTGTCCTTACATCGCAGGTACAAAGAGTTAGACGTCCCTGAAAACCAACATAGTGTCTCCTGCACCCAAGTAGTACTGTAACTAAGTGGTGTTGTTAACATTGTTACACTTAAATATCTATTTATTTACTGCTTCAGGGCACAGAAATGCTGCTTTAAAATAAAGAAATGACCCAATGTCACAATACAACACGTAGATTTACAGTTAACCTGCAAGAATCATCCTGTACTGAGTTCTTTCCTCTGCCTTCTTTGCATTCTGGTTTATGCACAGACCTTTATACTGAATGTGTAAATAGTAATAGTAGCCCGCAACATTTACATGTATTTTTAGTCAGTTAAGAGGCATTGCAGCCTTCAGAGACACACTACAATGTGTGCCACTGTTTGTACATTAACTTACACAAATAAATGCATTGAAGACCAGCCTGGAGGCAAAAGCATTCACCCAAACTCTTGAGTAAATGGGAAAGAAAGTTGAAAGTCTTCCTGCATTTATGTCCCCTTTTTCCTCAGTCTCTGTATTTGGCATCTGTTGAACGCCTCTCTTGATCTTGTTTCCATCGATCCACGATCTAAGGTGAAAGTATCGGGAGTTTAAAGTCGCATAAGTACAATAGCGGTCCAAACACACACACAAGACTTGTTTTTTCTTCTGAGTCAAAGCAATAAATATGGTTTTGTAGTAAGAATGTCACATTAGGATAAGCCTCTGGTTACATGCCAGCGTGCACACACTCACACCCACGTAGTGATCTGTAGTCACTTTCAAAGATTTTGCTGCCTTTTTGTAAGAGCTTTGTGGAGCTGTCCAAGGTTCTGACCAGCTGATTAAGCTCTGGAGCTGTCTTTAATGCTGAAATCACCAACACAAATAGAAATAAACCACTTTATGTGCTTTGTTAAGTGTTATAGGAAAGTATTTGAATCTTCCTCAGCCTGTATTTTGTGGATCAGCTTTAGTATCTATACCCAAAGTACTTATTACGTCTCTTTGCAGTCATATTACAAGGATGCTATAAATACCACACAGCCGAACCAGGGCCAAAGTTTGCAAGGTACAGTCTGAGTCATAGTGCTGGTGGCAGACCCAGCATTTAATGTGATTTATCCAACTTCTCCGTATTTGGCAATGTGGGACACAGTTCAAAAGAAGAGCTCAGATAGAATATATTGAGGTGGCTGTGTCGGTGTGTGTGTGTGGGGTGGGGGGGCGGGGGGGTGGTGGTGGGGGGGTCGTGGAGGCCTACTGATGAAGTTTGTGAAGTGCACAGAGATGTGTATCTCTGTGCACATGTATGCACAGACTCACTAAGTTGGGCATAATGCAGGATTCAAAGACAGCCTTTGAAGTATTTTGAAGTTCCCTGGCTGCTCTCTTGCCAGTTTCCTAAATAGGTCAGAGACTCTGCACTCTGCCTTCTGTGCAGAGCTAGCTGCATGGCAACCTGCTAGAAAGAGTCAGAGAGGGCAAGAAAAAAAATTATATATTTGACTCCATCTGCAATGAACTAACGGGGAAGCTGCCCTGCTCACTTTTGCTTCAACAGGATTTCAATTTCATGGTAGTGTTTTTTTTTTGTTTACAACGTTGCTCAGCAGGTGTACCTTCACAATCTGGAGGCTGTTTACATTTCTTTGGAGGAAGAATGAGAAAGGATGGACACAAAAATTGTTAGGTAGAAGGTGAAGGTGAACTAAACTCACAGACTGTGATAGAGAGAGAGAGAGTCAAAATGATCTGTGTCTCAACAAAAGACTTCATAACCCTTTTTCCACATGTTGTGAATTTAGGATCTTAAACTCCAATGTATTTTATTGGGATTTTCTGTGACAGGCAACCTCAAAGTAACACATTCTTTTGAAGTGGAATGAAAATCCATTCATCCATACATACATCTCATTGCACGTCCCATGTATGCCAGTCGTTTGCGTCTTCCAGCCTGTTCATGAATTTGGTATCTTTAAAAGGTTTCCTCCAACATTTCCTTTCAGACAGACACCTTCCAGGTCATCTGTCTGTGTCTGTGTGTGTGAATATATACGTAGACTCACGCCTGTGTGATGCTTAATTCTGCGTTTTAATTTTTTCCAGGCCCACAAAGGTTCAGGGTCAAATTCCAGTACAGCAGTGAATCACAGATCTGTGAGAGTCTCTGAAAAGGGCTTGTAGGGCAGCAAAAAGACATCAAGGTGGACTAAACTTAGAAATGTCCCTTGTCCTACTTTTGTATTTGTCTCTTTGCATATCTACATCATTTCAGAAGGCTTGGCTACTCTTGGGGCAATACTTTGGCCAAACATAAAAATGTATTTTAAATGAGATATGTTCTCATATCTGAAAGTTTCTGTCATTGAACACACACACAGACACACATTCATGCCAGTAAGACTTCACCATTCCCATGGACCCTGTTAGCACCTCGGTTCATCCTAGTTGCCATAGAAAGAATAAATCAGAATAAGTCAAGCACGTGTTTTAGTTGGCAAAGGTGACATATCCAAAACCGCCGGGGGAGGAGGAGTTGCGGTGTGATTTATTGTCGAGTGGCAGAAAGCGAGAGTTCTGCCATGGGAACAGGACACACAGCTCTCTGTGGAATGTGATTTGCCTTCTGCTTGGCTGAACCATGTTAGCAAATGTGGCAGAACCCATCCTCTCCTCCCTTTAGCCCAAGCAAACACCCACTTTTTTCTACTTGGTTGAAATACTGAAGAGGAAACAAAAACCCCATCTTTATATTCCCCCCTTTGCTTCACCCTGCTCATTGGGGGCCAGCAGTTCTAAAAGAGTGTCTCCAGTTTATCTCTGATCTCCTCTCTCCTTCAGTAGTGTGCACAGCAGGATGCCTGGACTCAACCAGAAGCCCTCAGTCTCCCTGTGGGGCTTCGCAATCTCCTTCATGTCCCTGCCATG
Organism: Crenichthys baileyi; assembly: GCA_036173005.1. Taxonomy (NCBI): domain Eukaryota; kingdom Metazoa; phylum Chordata; class Actinopteri; order Cyprinodontiformes; family Goodeidae; genus Crenichthys; species Crenichthys baileyi. Next base: position 143,473 of record JAHHUM010000977.1, read on the forward strand.
GATAAAAGTTTGCTCACATCGTCATAAATGTGTGGCCAATTTTATAACACCTGTTGGACCACACACAGATGCACAGGTCTGCGTCACATTCCAATGTGTCAACACTATCTCCCACAGTTACTCAGCATAAACAGATCAGTGCTCTTATAATGAATGTGTGTCACGACTGCATTTCCAAAGACTCCAAGCATCATTATGAAGACACACTGCCGCACACACACTCATGTACTCTATGTGACAGATGCACTTTTTTAGGCTTTTTTTTATGTTGCAAGTTTCTGCAGAATAAGCACGAGATTAAATGGGCACAGCTGAAAACCAGACAGATGCCCTATCACATTTGAAGCATTGCCACCTGCTGTGTTTTGAGAAATGAGTGTCTTTATTTGAAGCATGAACGTCAGGTCTGCTGCTCTGAACTGTTTGTCTTAGTTGACTTCCCATTGAGGATTGTAATGTCTGTGTCAGTGGGCACACTAATAGAGATGTGTGAGGTTAGCTCTATTATATACATCAATGCCGGGATCTGTGCTTCACTATTATAGGCCTGTCGCCTTCCGCTGGGGATTATACAGGTTTTAAATAGGGAGGAAGGCTTTACAGAGGGCCATATTGAGAGGCTTTAATCTACACAAACAACACTTTCATATGAGGTATTATGACAGACTGTCATCATGCAGATGTTACTTTTAGTGGAGCAGCATGTAAGGATGATGGTGGAGGGCCTCCACTTTTACAAATAAAAGATTAAAGCGTGCTCCTCCTAATGTCATGAAATAAGGGCTGTGTCTGATCATGGATGGAGGTGGCATTTTTTTAAATATGTATATCTGAACATACGTTAGCATGCTACAGTGTCTTGCAAAAACTATTTATATCTGTTGGCCATATTTCTCATTTTGTCACAACCACAAAATGTTTGATGTGAAAAGAAAATACATGAATTCAGAATTTTTGTTATAAATAAAAATGTGAAAAATGTGGCATTCTTTTGTATGCAGTCGATACTTAAAAGTTCCACCTTTGTTGCAGTAACAGCTGCAAGTCTTTTGGGATATGCATCTATCAGCTATGCTAATCTAAAGGCTGAAATAATTGTCCAATCATCTTTACCAAGCAGCTTAAGTTCCGTCCGACTAGATGATGGGTGTCAGTAGGCAAATTCTAACACACAGCTATGCTTTCATCTAAAGCATTCAATTTCACTTTAGACTGGCTGTTTTAGTGCCATTGTCCTGCTGTAAGGGGAACCTCTATCCTGGTCTCAAGTCTTTTGGAGCATTGTTTTTTCTTCTAATATTGCCCTAACTCAATCCATCTTCCCATCAACTCTGACCACTTCCCTGTTCCTATTAAAGCGTAGCATCCTCACAGTATGCTACAACAAGCGTTTTGTATGTCAGAAAAAACATTCAGTTTTGGTGTCAATGGGCCAGACCTCTTTCTTGAACGTGTTTACTGCGGGCCTACATGGCTTGTGGCAAACTTTAAATAGGACTTATTTTAGCTTTCGTTTAACAATGCTTTCTTCTTGCCACCTTTCTATAAAGGCCAAACTTGTGGGGTGCACCATGTACAGTAGTTTTAACAGTTGTCTCATGAAAAGATTGTTTCCCACTTGAATTGCAGATGTTTGCAGCTCCACTTGAGATACTGAGCCAGAAAGGAGGTTGAATACATTTGCATGCCACACCTATTCCATGTTAAAAGAAAACAGAAAACCATCTATAATGTTTTTTTTTTTTCCAGTTCGCAGTAATCTGTTACTTTGTGCTGTGTCACATCAAATTCCCAAAATTGTGATCTTAACATGACAAAACATAAAAAAAGCTCAGGGTACTTGAATGCTTTTGAAAAGCACTGTGATGGTGAAATCTCTAGTTGGATCTGAGATTGCATTGTGTTCCTTTTTTGAAGCTTGGTTCCAGTCCTTTGAAGATTTTTGCTATAAACGTTAATAAAATCATAATGTAGCTTTTTATAAACACTGTATATTGCTTTAGATAATTATTTAATCAGCTACATGTATCATTTTATTTATGTTTATGATGCTGAATTTGAAAATGATATACTATAGGGTTGAGATTTATTAGTTATGTTCACAATTTAATGAATACAATTCTCTTCCCTTACAATAGCTTTAGTCACACTTCCTCCTTTTCTCTAAAATTTCTATGTATTTCTCACAGACCATATGTATGCACATTTTACAAAAATTAAGAATAACATTTGTTTTAAAAATATCCAGAGTAGTGCAACAGTGGCACCAGACATGTTTTATGCTCGTTTTACTATTTGGATAAAAGTGCTGAAAAATATTACTATTGGACAAAGACCTTGCCTCTCCAGTTTCAATAATCTTGTTTGTGTTTTCTGTGTTTTTTCGCTGTTGTTTTCTCTCTTTACATAAACCAGCTTTAATAGTCTTGTCAGTCTTGGGTATATGGATAGATATCCAATGGAAAGCATCAAAAAGAAATTGTGGCTTAACCTTGCAAGTAGTTTGGATCACTGATCTGTCGCCAAACCCTTTCTGCTTGGAGTCTGCATGTTCTGCATGATCATCTTCAAGATCCCTTTGGAGTCCCTGTTACAGTCCAAAATCATGTATGTTCTACACAGAAAGGCTTTAGCAGGATTTTGTACCTGAGACAGTTGTTGCAAACAGCTAACTCCACCACACTTTTGCCTTCCCACCCATTCCTCCAAAATAAAGAACAAAAACATAACATGGAACTTAAATTAATATGACTTTGTAAATGTCCAGGAATACAATAGCTATTTGTTTCAGGTATCTTTGTGATTGCCTTGTGATGGATGGGCAACTACAGTACCTAGACTGTATCCAGATACTCACCTATTGTCGCTTGGTCTTCTCACCTACCACTGACCTATTACAGGATTAAGCAGTCATTGAAAATGGATAGATTGATGGAATTTGATTAAAGAAAGCAGACACTAATAACAATTAAACAGTGTATAAGTTACCAGCGAGCTGTATGGCTGTCCGAATAACCTCAATCATACCCTGACATGTTACTGTAACGGTAAACAAATCACATATTATTTTGGGAAACAACATCTTATTGCCTAAAGGAAATGTTTACCATGGTCATCGTGGCATTAAAGAGGACAAAGAAGAACAATGATAAACACTGTGACAAATTATGAGAGGCACACAGGAAAGGACGAAGACGTCAGGACAAGGTGATGGCTGCTGGAACTGGGTAATGACAATATCTAAGATCCTTGTTCTGAAATGAGGCACAGAAAATGTTCAATGCTATTATATATTTCATTTTCCTCTATGACAAAAACAGCATGGCATTTTACCTACAACTTAGATCTTCTATATTTTTATAATGAAGTGGCAGTCGTTCAGGACATTTCAGCCAATGTCCTAAAAATCTCTAACAGAATTTTTTTGCTGTTATTTGGGTGATAATCTTCATATTTAAAAAAGCTTGGACAACAATGGGTCTTTCAAATGGAAAATGACTGTGCAGAGCTAAAAAGTTGTGTGTGAGCAAGGCACCCTGCAAACATAACTCAGTTACACCTGTTCTGCCTGGAGGAATGGGCCAAAATGATAAAAAATTACCAAAAAAAGGTTGTGGAAGGATACCTAAAATGTTTCATCCAAGTTACTCAATTTGAAGGCAATTTTACAAAACACAAATTGTGTGTAAACTTCTGACTTAAAATAAAGTTTAAAAAATCCTCTCATCATTCTGCCACATTTAGCAAATAGAAAAAAATGACAATTCTAAAAACTCTGTAACAGTAAAACTGTGTTCTGATTTAACTTCAAGCAGAAAGAAAAAATAATATGTCTTTGTCTCCATATGTACAGATCCATGCATGTGACTGTGTTTATTTAGATCTATGTGCCAGATTATGGTTTTTTTTCTGAACCTGAAAGATCTTTCTGACATTTCAAGATAAAATAAATAAAATTTTTATGCTGTCAGGCTTGTGTTTGCTTCTAAATCTTTAGCTGTTATGTCAGCTCTAATTGCAACACATGACTAATATACATTTACTCTGTTTAGTAACGACTACAAACTCAATCTAAATAGTTTAATCTCCACCTTCTCTTTTCTGCTATGGGTCGGTCTTTTTATTTCACTTTGTCTTTGTCTTCTCCCCTGAGAAACTTTGACCAAGCTAAAAAGACCTTAGAGCTGGGTAACAAACTGAGGGGGAAAAAACACCAAACACTCCAGTCTTCATTTACATTTTCATTTAATTTTCCTTGGCCTGTAGCGCTGTGTACAGAATCAATCTTTCTAACTCCATTTCCAATATATAACCAGGAGAAAGCAGAAAGAGAGGGGAGGTATTGATTGACTGAGTGTTCATTGTGTCTTCACACAAAGTGTACACTTCATAAGAACAGCAATGAAATTGCAGTTTATTTCCTCTTACTGTGTCTTTATTTTAAGTCAAAGATTAATAATAAGGATGCTGTGATGCGACTTAGGTGTGACAGTCAATAGGAACCTATGTCTTTTTTTATTGTACTGCACACAAGTCAATTAATTATTTGGACTTTTATGATTACATGTTTCCAGTCAAGTGTATCATATGTTTAATTTACTCTTAACCACTCTGTTGCCAAAAGATAAGCAAGTATTTGCCCCCTTTTTTTGCCTTTCATCTTTTTGATGCAACAAAGATTTGAACTCAACATCTCACTGCTCTTTAATTGGCTACACTCTGACCTGAACAGAGATTAACCATTCATAGCTTGGCAACTGTAACTAGGCACCACAGGTCTGTGCAGCTTTGGTATTGGCTGAATGTGGAAATTGTGGGCAAAAGAACCTGCCTGGGTTTCAGATCACTGAATGACTCATTTTCCTGGCATCTTGACATGTTACAGCGGTTTCTCATTGGAGAAAGCCAAACAGTTTAATGAACGTTATGGGGTAATTAGCAATTTACTAATCAGTACCATTGACTGTGCAGCAGCTATTGTAAAAATGTTCACTTAAAAGAAGGTCCAATAAGATTATTTTACCCACAGTGGGCATATTTTCATAATTGCCCAAAATTTGAGTTTGTCTTTCAATTTGCACCTCACCATTTTCTGTACCCTGTATGTTGGCAGGAATTCACACCAGTGTCATCTCATTATATCAGGCTCAGTCAAATATGTTGGATTCTATTTATTGGTTTGGAGAAGTCTAATGAAATCTCCTCCCCCTCAAAAGTCAGTAGGCACAGAGGAAATGTCAGCCCCGAGATGTAAACTGGGTGTAATGAGGTGACAGTTCTGTCTAATCTCAGACAACCCAGTGTGAGAATAATTTTGTGTGTCCAAAAATGTTTTAAATATGTTGGCCACTTTAGTTCTTATAAAAACAAGATACAGACATGCAAAATTTATTCAAATGTTCTTTAATTTGCTCACAAAAATTGCATAGAAAAGCTAAAATGGGTCCATGTCATTAATGATTTTGTTTTTTTGGCAAAATATATTTGTTATTGTAAGTTTATCCTTAGGTACATTTTAGTTAGATTAAGACAAAATAATTGGCTAAATAAATAAAGCAGATTGGCATGGTTTAATGATTAGATAAATGTATAGGGACTGCATAGTTTTATCTAATCTATTGCATGTAATGTGAAAGACAAAATAAATCTATATGTGTCTAAATCATTTATCTAAATAAAGTTTCTTTCGTAAAACATGACCAGGGCTCCAAGATGCTGATCCAACATGCTCCAAAATACATAAATGCTTACATTTAAGTTAGAACGTTGTTCATCAAATAAAATATATTTATTTGTGTGCAAACCCTTTGTGGTAATTATATATGTATTTCTCAGTGACAGCTTTGTAATTCCACATAATGCCATAATGTTAGTGGCCATGTTTAATGGGGGAGGGTGTAAAAGTGGACCAATCTGCATTAAATAAGTCCTCCGTAAACAGACCTTTTAGTTTGTATTGAGATTCCAGTGATTTTCAGTGAGGAAAAGATAGTCCTAATAGAGTTGTATATTGGGCGACCAACTGTCTGTTAGTATGGTTTTGTGATTGATAGGAGGAGACATGCACCATTTACTGGCCAAGCTGGAACTAGAGGGAATCTCCATCTTCTCTTTCAAAGCAGTCAAGAGTTGCTTCTCAGACAAAATTGGTCTATTTCCATAGGGTTACGATCTGGTAAATCTGACACCAGGCACAAAGAAAAACAAACAAGCAAACAGTACTTTATGTTGCACACAATACACCTGCGTGCACACTTGGACAGTAAATGAGAATGGGTCAGACATATCCTAGGGTACATAAATTGGTATGTAAATGCACTTTACTTAGCACTTATCTCACCCAAACACATTCACTTGTAAAACGCTTTCATATTTGCTCAGCAGACACTTAAAGTAACATAAACCTTGGTCCAAGAAATTCCAAGAATCCAAGAAACAAGCAAAGACTCTTAGCCATGAATTTGCATGAGATAATTTCGATATTCTTAAGTGGGGGATTTGAGAGGTCATTGTATATAGTCTGTATTTTACCTGCACTACTCAACTGTCAGAAAAAAAAACTAATTTGAGGAATCTGGGATAAAATTGTCAAGGATGAATGAAGCCAACAACTTATCAGAATATTTTTGCAATCAAAGACTATTCAAAACACTAAAGGTTTTAGAGCATATGGGGTAAACCTAACTTTTAACATCAAATTACGATTGCATCAAATAGTTATGTTGACTGGTAGCTCATAACATGGTACATTTTGCAAGAAGTATTTCTTACTTTAATATATAGACCATTTCTCTTTTCAGGATGTTTTATATTTCAAAAACCTCCAAAGCAAGCAGTATCTTAACGTTAAAAAAAATTCCACAGCCTGTGCTGGGCAACTCAGAGATGTCATTCATATTGTGCAAATGTTGCTGCAGTGACTAAATAATAAAATTGCATAATTTCATGCTACTTTATGCAGACACTCTAACACCACTCATGAAGGTTTACTCACCTTGTCATCCCAACTCTAGCAGAAGAGCCTCTCTGATTAATTAAGGTAATGGTTATTTGGCTCATTATGGGAATTCATAGTCATGAACTTGCGCCATCAAGATAGTATGCTGACCATCTGGATAGGAAATACAATGAGACATGACGTCATGGTAAAAATCAACCTCACACAGTAGAATTCTATCCCACACACCCATATACATGCACTCTGCAAGGCGTGAGTACAATCAAAAGTCATTTACATTCTTCAAGGATGTGACAGGCCCCACAAAGCATACATGGTAAGATAGGAAACAGTGTGGCAGAAATGTTACTGTTGTCTGCTTCTGGTAAGACACTGACCCCTGAATATTACCACACAGAACCCCACTCCCAAAAATCTGAACCATCCATGTAAAGTCTTTTTTATGTGTATATGTTTTTGCAGGGAAGCTAATGAAACTGCTAACTATCTAATGCCTGCTGTCCTTATTCTAAAAAGATTAAGTTTTAGTCTACAACTGTAATATATCATGAAGTCATACTCGTTTTATTAAGCTCTTAAAGAACGCACTGCTTGGCGGCAGCCCTGCTGTCCTTGCCAGTCCAGTGGGACCAGGTGCCAAAGAAAAATTTTGCCTCCTCTCTTCTAATTTGTTTTCTGTTGAGGCCCATGAAATGCAAATTAACTGAGATCATGTCGATAATACATTGCTTTATTAACCTAATTATATGTATATATATATAACATATGAATAATCCTTCTGTCACTTTCTTGGATTAAATAAAGCAATGTTTTCTTTTAGGAATCCATTATCCTGCATCCTGTTACAATTTGTGTTCAGTTGTTGAAGGCAGTGTTTCATTGCATCAAGTTTATTAATTTTATTGCCACATTTACTTTATTGCAATTGTCAATTATGGCAGTATGAAACAGAAGAGGTGCCAAACAGTTTTTCACTTAGTACCAGTAGCTATATGGAATAAATGTCAAAGAATTTAGACTTATGTTCTTAAGAAACAAGGATGAGCAGAAATTGGTAAATGTTCACACTGAGAGCTAAATTGTCCAATTTACCCATGAAACCTTCCACACTAAAATGACAGGTGTTTCAGTTTCATTGTCCAACCCCTGTATATATATATATATATATATATATATATATATATATATTTATATACGCACATACATATGCATGCATATATACACACACACATATATATATATATATATATTTAAATTGTTAAAGAACTGCCACGTATGAAACAATGATAAACCATTTTCTAAAGCATAACTTTTCATCTTCAGTTTCCGTCTTTTCTTTTGAATAAATAAGGTATTGTTCTCTGCATTGTGGTCAAGTTTTGATTTCATTTAAATAAATAATTTGACAGTTTGGTTGTTTTCACGGTTTTTATCCAAAAGTCTGTAGATGGTAATTGATTTATAGTTCGTCCTGTCCTAATGCAATTGGCGTTTTTTTATGTCTGTGCAGTGCACCACCTGTGTAAAACATATTTTTACATTCCTACCTGTTAACCTTGTTTATGGTAAATTAACTCTTATTAAAGACAAGCAAAACAAGATGAATTCCTTGGCTATCAGGGTAATGTCATGAATCCTTTTTATCAACCTTGCATTCATTCAACACTGGCTCTTCATTTTTCAAGCGGGGCCCTTGCTGATTCCTTTCCTCCTTAACATCTGGAGGATCAGAGCATCTTGGAAAGAAACCATAGTGTGTTATAGTAAGGTTAAAACCCACACTTTTTGCTGGCTTGAAAATGCACACTCACACTCAAAATGGATCCCTCTTATTGATGGAAGCACACAGGCGGGTTGCTCAAAAGGTTATTTCAATTAAGCTCTGTTAACAGTGCTCAGTGTGCTGATTTTACAACTGAGTGGAATAGATGTTTACTCTGTTCAGAAGCTGCATGTTCTTTAGATTTGTTTTCATAGTTGTGGTTGCTTAAGATTTTAAATACACGGACTGGATCCGAGTCTGAACCACACAAATTTACCCCAAGACTTATGGAGTCCTGTATTGTCTGTGGTGTCTGAGTTGAACTTACTCATTAAATCGTGTGAAGACAGTTGGTCTGGAGACCTGTGTAAGCAATGGGCATTTAAATTACATTTTTACACAACCCTGATTACATTAGGTTTTCCCAATTTGCTATACCACACAGGTTGTCTTCTATATTCACATTCTTTAGTCATGCATTAATCAGCACAGCAGTCTTTCAAGAATTTTCTACAATAAGGACAATGTTCGCAACATATGCTCCTGAAGTTACTGCTGTTGTTTTAAAATCTCACCTCAGCAGGGTGAGAACAGGATTTTACCCAGCTTGTTATAGTATGTGCCAGGAAATGGTAAGACAGCACGTAAAAAAAAGTGTCAAAATGAATTATACATTTTTTTCCAAGACACACATATCATATCTGAATACATTATCACAGTCAGACTGATTCAGTGTATATTTTTGTGCTTGTACGAATTTAGAAGCTGCACAATATCTGTACCAGGGAGGCACCTGTGGATAACTGCTATCTTTTTCCAAACATAATAACAAATAATAGCAGCAGCTGAACTCTGATCTGGGGAAAAGTTAAGGAATATCAAAAGCAATATCTCACAGATGGCCGCAGCTTCCGTTTACATCTGTCTCTTGGTTGCTGTCGCCTGTACAGCCACTTTATTGTAGCACTCAAAGACCACATCATCTTATGCAAACATTAGCCCTTCTCATTGGGATGAAGAGATTCTTTTTGTATGCCGAATACAGTGTCTTCTGCTTTATTGGAGCATAACCACAGTGGCACAAAGTGATAACGGTGACAACAGCTGTATTGTTGACTGTTAATGATTCTTACTCAAAAGCAGTCTTTTATACTGCCTGTCAACTGACTAAGTACTGTTTGTCCAATAAACATATCATTTGCCACCTATAGAGTTAGTATGTCAGAGCTTGCCCCCTCCCCGTGGCTTTTACCACTTCGCTTCCCTGGAGTGAATCTGAAAAGATTAATTGAAAAGAAAAGCAAGTATAGCGTCCGTAGGCAGTGTTACTGTTATTATTATAATTAGCAATTGCAGCATGGCCCACTGTTTCTGTGGCCTGTTAGCTCATGGGCTATCACGAGATGGCCGTCGCTTGTTGTAAGCTTCACTGTGAAAGAGCGGCGGAAACAAAGTGGAATTTGCTCATCATATTTTAGCTGGTCTGTTTGTGTATCATTTATGTGCCTATGCAAACTGTCATATCATGCATAAAGCAAAAAAGGGTCCCTGACAGCCTTCACATGCGGTCAGGAATAAGCAAGGGGGAGACTGGGGACCAAGAATTTTCTGGCTTTTTCAGTTAAAGCACCAGATGCAATTTTTTTACTCGTCCTCCTATGTTCTCCCACACAGTGCACTGCAGCAGAATGGTCATAAATTACAGTGACACTTATAAAAACATACAGTCGGATTTATTTTACCAGGAAGACGTAATTACTACTGGAGCAAACATGACAAATGGGTCCTGCAAGTGAGGATAATTGTGTGGATGAGAACATAGTTACATACAATCTATAAACACTAACACAAGTGAGCCTTAACTAGAAATCAGAAAACATAATGCAAAGAAAAAGCAAAGATCTTGTTAGTACATTCATCAAAATGTGTTTTCTAGATCACACATTTTCTTGCAGCTCATCAAGCTGAGCACATATTCTCTTTGTTTGCAAGTTCACAGCTATTATCCATTTTTTAAATTTTATCATTTCACACTAAAAGTTCAAAGGCCTTGCTTTGCGGGACAACATTTCAATTTCATTTCTGTATTTTCCCAATGTAAACCACAGACCTTGATATCCCTCTGCAACACATTTGCAGAATCTGCTGATTTTCAGGGGATGTGTCCTGACAACATACATTTTTTTGTCTTTTAATGGTTTTCATTGTCATTAATTAAGTGTCAAACGATTATCTAATTACCAAAATGCTAGAGTGTTATCTTAAAATAATTTCCAAAGCTAAAAGAAAGAAAACAAAGAAAAAAACATGTCAACAGTATTAAATTCTATTTTTAAAATTGCCTTTTTGGTAAACTGGGTATGGCATACAGTAGCTGTGGGATGTATCAATGTAAAAGTAAAAGCCAGTCCATAATTGGATCTACTCAACGGAGGCAACCAAGCAGAAACAAGCTGAATATTATATTTAAAAGAAAGGTGATTTGATGAGGTTCATAAAAATGTCTGTAAATTCCTACTCACCACTATAAAGCTTGTTTAGTAAATGGAATATGTATTTTAATTGAAAAACAGATTTGCTTTGAAAATCTTTTTGTTGTACATTGTGCAAGTCTCTCTCGCTATTTAATATGTAATTTTTATCATAGAAAACAGTTTTTACACAGAAAAAGTATTGCTACTTTTTCAGCTTTAAGTTAATAGTTTCAAAGCTGCTACGCAAAGGCACAAATTGCATCACTGACAAAGGCTGACACAGCTGCTTCTCTGCTAAAGAATTAATTTCACAAAACTTTAACTCATGTAATTATCCTCATTGCTACTCATTTAGACTAATTGTTGATCTAGTTTGCAGAATAAAAACATTAATGAGATACAGTTTCATTAACAGGCTTTTCTACAAAAAAATGAAAACATCCAACAGATTAAAGATTTATTGATGTGTGTAGGTCTCTAATTTATGACTTTATTCTGAATCCCAGACTTGGTAAGTTGTTGCATTATCATTTTGGTTGAGTAGTCATTTTCTTTAGTTCTGCAGCACAATTACTTTAAAATTGCACAAACTACTAAGTTGCTGCAAATGCATAAAAGAGAAACACCTGTATTAACAAAACTTTAGTCCCATATACAATAAATACACTATGTGTTTAAATGATTTCCTGGAAAAGAGGATATTAACATCTTACTCTGTAGTATATAAATATACCAATATTACATTACATATTTGCAAAGAACGTAATGCTACATTCAGCTCATGAGACAATACACAATATTGGGTTCATGCTAAAAAGATCTTTCATGATCCTGGGACTGTTTGTTATTTTGCTTTTCTCTGCTTACATGCTCTCTTTATGCCAACCACTAGTGATCCTTCGGCAATCATCAGCTGAGGTAAGAGGTAAGAGGAAGAGATGTCAGTTCTGCCCTCAAAAGAAGGACTATAAAACACATACTGTGTGTTGCAGGTGTAAGAAATATATCTGCAAGGGCTGTGCACTTGTATACTGCCCTACATGTGCTAAATAGTTGAATGGGTTATGTTATTTTTCATATTTTTGTATTGTACATTGTCTTAAATTGTTCACTGGAGAAAAAAAATAAAACTGAGTCATTGGGATGAATAAAAATGTATTCAAAACTCCTTTTTGCACATTTTTTTTCTTTTCTTAAGCTATAGAAATTCAAGTGAAGAGGGAAAACTCAAGTATTCACACATTTTGAGCTCAATGACAATATGCAAGATGAAATTTGGTGTTTAAAATTCAATTAAGCTGCTTATATTGGGTGTTTAGTAAAGACGGGTCATTTTGACCCGGAGGACACAGGGTGTATACAGAAAATGAGGACAACAGGAGGGTTGAAAATTCAACATGGAAGACTCACCATCACCTCCAGCTTTGTCTAATTACTCCTCAATGCGGCTCTGCTCCACCAAACAGCGTCAAGTCTGCTTTTTTCTCCCGGCCAATCATCCTTCCAGGCTCCGCTTTAAAAGATCTTCATCCACAGAACCCTCCGTTCTGCAGCTGAACTTTGACCCTCCTCCATCCCATCTCCACCATTTGGCTTCCAAATGCTTTCCAAATCTCCTCAGGCCTACACTCCACCACCAGGATCGGATCCCGGGGGGAAGACATCTCTAAATCTAACCTTAAGATGTTCATTCAACCGCATGTCATTCTCAGCATTCACGTCTTCCACTGGGGTCCGAGTGCCAAAGAAATAAACATTCACTAATAAACTTTTTTAATTGCATCCCTGTCTTCTCTTTGTGAGTCTGTCCTGGTTGAATTTACAATCAACCACAGGTCTTAAACTCCAGTCCACAGGGACCAGTATCCTGCCACCTTTACACGTGAAACAAACACCTATGTCAATAGTAGGACTCTTAAATGAATGTTGGTAATTAAGCCATTCCATTTAGTTTGGCTGGACTGGGGATGGCTCTGAAAGTTGGAAGACACTGGCCCCCAGGATCAGACTTTAAAACCCAAAATCATGACCAAGATGAAATTTTGGGTAAAACTAAGGATACATTATTTTATGTTTTCCCAAAGGTTTCACAAATCATAAACTGTATTTTAAGCAGTCTATGATTTGTTTAGAATATTCCACCTCAGGTTTATCTAGTACTTTATTTTGTTTTTTTTACTTAAATTCTCTGGAGTTCCTAATGTCACAAATACAAATGCACTGACCTGTTGTAGACCGTTGTTGCAAATTTACCTTTGTTGCAAAATCTCTTCCAGCCTTAATGCTGCCAAGAGCCAATTAATCCCTCTAATGCCAGTTGTTGCATATTCCACAGATATCACAAATCACAATGAAAGCACTTTGCGCCATCTAACAGTAGAAGTTATGCACTTACGATTGTGCTTAATTTTGTTAATTCACATATTAAATAACTAAACTTCTATCTTTGTGCATGATACATATGTAATTAAACAATTTCTCCTTACTTTTGCAAATGCTTGATGACAAAAACATGAATATGTTGTAAATAAATTCAGACATTAAGGGAAACTGCTTTTGAGTTCAGTACCAATCAGAAGCATCAAAATCAAAGCTTACTTTACCATCGCTAATGACCATCAACATCATTCTTGTGGTATTTACCCTTGCAGATACCTTGAATCTATTTGCTCGCTCTGTCACCGGTTCTTTTTCAATTAAGTACTTGAGTGTTGTTTGTTATCTAGTGTTGTTAGCCAACTGTGTAAAGACAAAAAGGCAACTTAAGACCTACTTTACTTCTTACGTCAAAGCTTAAACTTCACCCAGCTTAAAGCACACATCTTCATATACAAACTGCTATGGGACCCTAATAATAGCTTAAACTTACTATACCAAACAAATTCACATGGTAACAACACCTCAATAGTTGTCAGACTTTATTTTACCCGGAAATATTGTACAGGTTTACCACAAGATCTAGTTACGTACAGTGTTTTTCCAGTTGATCTTTAGCAAAAACCTCAGCAGTCAAGGTTAAAATGAATTAATGCATGCCTAAGGTTCGTCCTCCACAGTTCACAGCTCCAACATGAACTATGTCATGATGTTGGATCATATTTTGTCTGAAATGTGTCATTCATCAATTAGCACTATGCCATCATGTCATTTTTTACCTGGGCTTTACCAGTTTATTTGTTTTTCAGTTTTAGCCTCTTCAGTTCTCTTTGTTCACATAAACTTTTTAACATTATGAAGCATAGCTCCCACTTTTAAAGTACAAGGTTGGTGCCCCTCTTCAATAAAATCTTAATTTCGCTTAAGTACATCAGCTGAAAAAAACATTTCTCACGTAAAACAAGGACATCTAAGCTTTATCTGAGCTCCTATTTTGGCCACTTATCTGTACAATTTTTAAGTGACAGGATGCATTAATCTGCAGCAGAAACAACAAAATCAGCGCTCAAAAAAAAAACCCCACAATTAAATCTGTATAATTGATAACTAGGGCATATGCCTTCAGCTTGTACTTTAACATTTTGTTCAAAGGTCCCAAAAAAGTTGGTACCACTTTTCACATGATACATGACGCTGCAATCGTAATGTTTGCCAAATTTCCTTGCGGTTGTTTCTGTCGTAATTAAAAAGATATTGTATTTTTTGCTTGAAAGAACTATAAAATAACAAATCACTCAAAGTGGGGACAAAAAAATTTTAATTTGTGACACGGGTGCTCATAATTTCCTATAAAAGAATGAAGTAAAGCTTTGAGAGAGCCTGCCTTTGATTGAAACAATAATGCCAAGATTCATGGGAAGATGTAAGGAGACTTGATTGGTGGAGAGATTTATCAGTCACATGACCAAAACTGTGCACATAAGAACATTTTTTTTTATGACAGCTGCTACCGTGCAGAAGTGATTTTTTCCTTAAGCCATCAGCTGGGAAATTGCTGAGTAAAAAAAATAAGTGAGTGTGTGTTTCTGTGCACTTACATGCACTCACTGAAGTAGAGAAGGAGACTCAATTAAAAACCAGCTGTGCCCTATTCCTCTGTTAGCCCTCCAGCATCCCCCCTCCTTTCTCTCAAGTCTTCACCCCCCCATCCCGTCCTCCTCTACTACCCCCCACCTCAAACCTCCTGCTGCTCTGTAAGCCGCCAGTAAGCTGCTAGACTCCCGCTGATCTAATGCTTCCCTCCAAAACACACACATTCACACATGTACGGAGGCGCAGACATACATATACAGACGTAGGGAGACACACAGGCAGGAAACGCGTAGCTTTCCCTCAAAGTGCCCATTGAACCCCCCCCCACTCTCCCGTCCTTGTTAATTGATGTAATTTCTCTCAACTTGTGTGCCAACTTAAACCAGCCTCCCTCCTTTCCTCCACCAGTGTCTCCCCTGTTCCCTGATCTACCTGTTACCCCTAACAAGCAGAAGTGGCAAAGGGTTGGGTGAAGGATAGTAGGCTGAAAATATAAACTCTGAGATTTTTAATAAGGAGTCAAACAAGCTGATGGACTTGGAAAAAACTACTGGGAAAATGACCAGAAGCTTGTTAATATGGTTTAAAATCACATTTATTTTGTGGAAGAAAGGTTAGCGCAGAGACAATTTGGCCAAAGATATTGTTCCCTTAAACCCTTGAGTCCTACTTTTGCTTTTTGCTCATCTTGGTAGACTGAAAGCCCATCGTGCGTTAGGTTTCCTTTTAGTCTTTTCTGACTATTTTGAATAGCTATAATTTATGTTTTATGTCACTGCCCAGCTGAGAAAGGCACAGTTAATGTAGCTTAATAAGGGTGTATCCTGAGGGCAGCAGGAGTGCTTAGCCAGCTAATCAGTGGTAATTCTATAAGTCCAGGTCCTTTAATTAGCTAATTTGCATTTTCAGAATTAATCAAATTGATTATGTAATTAACAGCACAATGTATCTTCTTCTCAGTTCCAGCAAGCACATACACAATAACAAACACTGCCTGCTCCAAGAGTTACCCACGGAGATTGGAACCATGACTGGTAGTGGTAAATGCATGCAAGAGAAGATACTGCACAAAGTTAATGACATCTTCTCTGAGACTGTGCAGTCTCTGATATTGGAGATGACAGTGTGTTTCCTAGATATAGTGTTGTGGGGCTCAAAGTCCTCTTAGCTGGGGCTTTAAGCAATATGCTTTGATTAGTTATAACGGCTTGTGCTTATATTGACTCATAATGGAGAAAGGTCAGCTCACACATCTCCATGTAAAGCCTTTGACAACTTGCCCCAGAATTATTTTTCCCTCGAAAGAGCTCTCGAGCCACACATTAATTTAAGGGTCAAATCTGATGATTCATTAATTATCACAAAAGAGAAGAGTGACAGCGGGGAAAAGTAACATTTGGATCTAGGTCAGTTTTTTCTTGATCTTGCCCACCTGGACCATCTGTGGTTTATCCTCTGCAAAATCTACCCAAATTAACAAATCTACAAGTGTGTCTTATGCATCATCAACAGGAGTTTGATAAATAGCTTACCTGCATCTCCAAGACACATAATGAAAAGCAAATATGCACACTCTTTCAATTTAGAGGTCATTTTAGAATACCCGATAAAGCAAATTTTTATTTTTGGACTTTGAGAGGAACCTGGAGCATGCAAGAAAACCAATGCAGCCAAACACCTCAAAGAAAGTAGAAAATATCAACAGTCTGCACAAATGTATTCATTGTGTGTTAGTTGGTGTCAACTAGAGCGAGTCTGTGTGAAGTTTCATCAACAGGGAACAAGGGGTTGGACCGCACCTGCTACTGCTCTGATCTGCTTCGGGAACATGGGAAGACTAGATTGCGGAATGAGTGGGATGTAGTAATATGATAGAAAGCAAAGACAGCAGCAGCAGCACAGCTCATGGGTGCAAGGAAACCAGTGCAACTTTATGATCCTTGAGAACATTTAATATGAGAAATATGTTGATCAACAGATTCTGATGCATCTAATAATATCTTGAGGCTTGGGCACAAGAACATTGTGTATTGTATTCACATAGCCATCAAGAGGATTAAGACACAGATTCCAGTCAGATATCATTGGGTGTAGGTGAAATGTGCAAGACACATTTTATGCTGGTTTCATTTCAAACCGTTAAGTTTTAGGCCATGCCTGTTTAATTCCACCATCCTAGCTGCATGGTCTGAATCCACACACAACCCTGTGATATTGCCTGGTCAACTTGTATGATGTAACAGACAAATTTATCTGTAAAAGGTTTACTGCAGAACCATAATCTGAAAGGGGTTGATGTCTTTGTGTGGCAACTTGTGTCTCTGGCCTCTTTGTTGGCCAGTAATGCATCAAGACCGGCTGACTACAAGTTCCAGCTACACTTCCCCACTCTGAACAGGAAAAATTAGTTGTGTATTTTCTGATGGAGAATAAGTTTTAAAGTTTTCCCACACCATGGATGTCACGTTTGTGCCTTATACATCTAAAGTATTTCAAACATAACTGCTGGGAATGTCTCACCTCATAAATTTCTGGCTTGATTTTAAACAAATTACCAAGTTGCCTTTTAATGTCTCAACTATGCCGACACATAGCTATGTCAAATAACTTCTATCTTTAATCTTTTGTGTGCATGTCTGTGTGCAGCACAGTAGCTTAATTTCTGAAATGAGAGAAGAGAGGTTCTAAGTTAAAGATAAAAAGGCAAAAATTAGCCACAAGGACTAAGTTTTAAAGTGTAACAGTTAAAACACACGTGTTTTGGAACACTTCCCATTACGCACATATAACCTACTCTGGTCTCATACATTTTTATTAGAAAATCAATATTTAATACCTTGATGTTCATGCACCATAAACATTTCCACATTTTTACAAAAAACATCAGTGTATTTTTTGGGAGACTAACACAAAGTATCATTAAACTTGGACATAGAAGGTACTTTTATTCAACCTTAATTTTACCAGGAATATCTTATTGAGGTTAAAACCTCTTTTTCTAGGGAGTCCTGGCCAAGATAGACAGCAGCATGTAGTATGATACATGATTTAAAAAAATATTCACCGATACAAATAAATACTTGCATTCGTATTTTGCACCTGAGTCAAAACTTTGTAGAGCCATGTTTTGCTACAAGTCTTTTAAGCTATGTCTCTATCAACCCTTACATTTAGTCTGAAATGTGTGCTTACTCTTTCTTGCAAAAAAAGACTTTTTTCAGTTTATTATTATAATTTAAAATCTCTACACTCACAATGCTGCTTCCAAGAGTTGTTCTCCAAGTTCGTCAGACAAGAACACAACAGATTCTTAATTGGGCTTTTTCCTAACTCAGAAATTGCTAAATTAATGCATTTTAGCTCTGTCTGTTTGTTTAAAGTCATTTTCATCCTGCACGATGAGCCTCCACCCTAGTTTTAAGTTGTTTACAGCCTCTAACAAGTTTTATTTTAAGATTGCTCTGCGTTTAGCCTTCTTCACATCAACACTGACAAGATCTCTGCAGCTCCTCTAGAGTTACCATGGATCTCCCGGCTGATTCTCTGATTAATTTACTACTTACGTTGCCTGTCAGTCTAGGTTTGCAGTTGTGCCATTCTCTTTTCTTTTCTTTTCTTTTCTTTTCTTTTCTTTTCTTTTCTTTTCTTTTCAATGACTGAACAGTGCTGTGTGAGGTGTTTAGAGTTTGACATTTTTTAAATAAGCTAACCCTGTTTTTAGCTTTGAGAAGCTCTATCCCTGACATGTCTGCTGTGTTCCTTGGTCATCATCATGGTGTTTGTTTACTAATGTTCTCCAGAGAATCTCTAAAGGTCTTCACAAAAGTTTTTATTTGTTTTTTTTTTTTTGTTTTTTTATGTTGCGCTGGATTTTATTTATGAGCACTGGGCATAAGGGGGCAAAACACAAATTCAATGTCAAACTTTTTAGATTTTTACTGTAAAAATATTTTTATTATAAATTATCTATACATTAGATAATTTAGAAACCATGCACCGTTTTCCTTTCACATTACAACTTGGTGTTGATCTGTCAAATTAAGTTAATGGATGTAGTATGACAAAATTTAAAAGGTAAAGGTGTATTAATAGGTTTATAAGGCACAGTAACAACACCACAGAACCCTACTTCAACACATCTAAACTATCCCTTTCAAGCTAATCATCAGATGGCTCCCTGTTTATCTTATTGATGTGATTCTTGATGTGGTTTGTGGCCCAGAGGACACTTTGGTGCAACTGTGCATCCCTTGACAAACTACATGAGCATGATGAAGGATGGGCACCATAACTCCAAATCAGAGCTGCTTCTTTTTTCTCACTCGGGAACTTTAGAGCAGTTCAGAACACGTCCCCTGATCTGCATTTTTCATCTCATCCAGCACCTAGGTTACCCTCCGGAGATCCACTATTCCTGCTTCTTTCCTTTCACCCTGCTTGCTGGATTTAGGCATGCCATCTGGAGGTCTTTCAGATTGTACTTATATATTATAACCAGATAGCCTTATTTGTCTCAATCAATGAATCGGCAGCATGCCGGGTGATGGATTGCCAAAGAGAGGGAGGAAATAAAAGAGTAAAATAAATAAATAAAGCCAAACGGGGAGAGCTTTAAGTCCCCTGCCAATCCCCAGTTATGCATAAAAATGCTTCCGAAATGAAATCTTTATCAAAAGAGCCACAAGGTTCTCCTTACAAGGTGTTTTCAAATAACCAGGCGTTATTATCATACCTCCATTGGGAAATATGCATTTACAGCTTGGAAAGTGCGAGGCAATGGGGTAACTGCTAACAATGTTTCCCCTAGTTATTGTGCATAATTGCATGCCTCTGTTATTGCACCTTTCTATTGCTGCTAATACAGAGAAAGCCCATTAGGCACTGTGCTAATGTGAGCGGTAGCCTGCAGTGCAGTGGGTGCACTGTTTAAAAAGCGACCACTGTAATGGGAGCTAAGCCATATAAGGAGGGCAATAACACCCAAAGCAGGCATGTTCAAGCTCTATTAAAGTAAGATTAAACTTTTTCTATTAGGCAGTGCCAAGGCAGCTGCAGTGTCTTAAAATCAAACGTGAAAGATCAGAACTTTTTTGATACGCCCTAGGCTGGACTTTAACAGCAGTTTACTGAACCAGTAGAAACATCCCTGAGGTTTTTGAGGGCCCTGAAATAGTTTCCTTTGTTTTTAAATAAATGGATAATTTAAAAGGTTCTAAAGAACCCTTACAAGTTCATATTACTGGTATAATTTGCAGGATTTCTATATTTGGAAATGATGATGTCACAAGCACAAACCTGGCTGTCAACCTCCAACAGCAAGCTTCAAGTGCATGTCCCACGCGTCCTTTTTTTGTTGTTTGTGCATTTCAGTGACTGCACCACACCTTCACACACAGGCTTGATGCTATAATATTTTCCTAGTTTTTTATGGATGAAGACATCTTGAGATATGATCCCATGTTAAAAATAACCTTTTTTAAAAGGACAGAAAAATAGCTTTTCAAAAAAACTCTATTTTTTGGTGGATAAGACCTAAAAGCCTATACGTTTATGTGTACCCAACTATTAACCCTTGCGGTGGTTGTCAAGCTTTTCATAACAAATCCCACATACTTAAATACTAAGATGTGCAAGTAATGCAATATTGACAGACGTGCCTTGAACTCCTGTCAAGAGTTTTTGTATTATAAAATCCCAACAACAATCATATCCATTGGCATTACATGATTGGCTAAATGATGCAATTTAGTTATGAGTTCAACTTTTACACAGAATTAGACATTTCCAAGCTTTTAGTTAAAAAAAAAAACAAAGGTCCCAGAAGTAGGAATATGAAATGGGAACATTTGATATATCCCACTAACTGTGACTTCAAAATCCAACAGCTGCTTTGCACGTTCAACCTATTAAAAGCCATGGTAAAATAAAGACACACACACAGTGTGAGATGGGAGCTGTTAGGGCCCTCATCTGCCCTCTCTGAGGGCCTGAATAATTTTCTTTTTTTTATCTACTTTAAAATGTTGTATTTATATCAATATAAATTATATTTATTATTTAATTATTTTAAGAAATTAACCAACAGCTCGGTAAGTGTTGGAAGTACCAGTGTAACTTTGAAGCAGACAGTTTTTTGCTGTTTGCTGTTTGTTGCTAGGCAGATGAATTGAGTCTTACCAGCCTGTGACAGCAAAGTCAACCAGTCACCATTTCTCCAAATAAATGGGCTTCACAGTTTTAACATTTATAAGTTCAACCTGCTGTACAGAGCCCCAATCACAACTCAGCCTGTTTCAGTTCATTGTAAAGTTGGCTGACTTTACAATGTGGACCGGTGTCCTGCAACTTTTTGATGTGTCTCTGGTCTTCCACACCTGATTTAAATGGCTAAATTCCCTCCCTAGCATGTAGTCAAGCTGTACAGAGCTCTGCTAATGAGCTAGTTATCAAAATCATGTGTGTTAAAGCAGAGACACATCCTAAAGTTGCAGGAACCCGTCTCTTGAGGACTTGAATTTGAGATCCCTGCCTTAGAATAAGGAAGATGCTTAGGGGACAACTTGCCTTTCTTACTATTATGTTTTAATGCAAACTTTCAATATTTGGCTAAAAGAAGACATGGCACAGAAGAGACTTTGAAGAAAAGAAAAACAGTTTTGGATTCTTTTTTTTTTTTCGGAACACCAAACTTTTACGTTTCTAGGGGTTCTGCAGAGGTTAGATGTTTTTCTGATATAAAAATTTTTTCCTGTCAACAGATCTTCACAGGATTTCCTGAAGTGATATGATGTTGTTTGTCTCGTAGTTACAGACAGGAACCCACATTAAATGCACCATAAGGAAACAGCTGCGAGCGAGCTGGACAACTGCCTCATAGAGACATCCATCAGTACAGGGATACATTCATGACAGGATTTTGGCCTTTTGTCACCAGACCACCTGCTTCCATTTCATTGTTGTGAACCTTATGGTTTTTGGCAAACTGCAAACAGAACTCGCTATGATTCTTTCTTTAGATTCAATAATCTTACAACTGTTCCATAAATGTAAATTTGAAGAGTCCATGACTAATAGTTTCAGTATCTCCCACCTAAGCTATGAATTTCTGCAGCTCCTCCTGAGTTTCCATGAGCCTCTTGACAGCTTCGAAGAATTTTTTTTTTTTTTTTGTAGATGTTTCTTTTTCTGTTCTGTTAGGCAGCCCTGTCTCGGTAGTAGTTTCCACATTCTGCCCACTGAAATTATTCAACAAGTCTAAAGGTAAATAAAACACAGTATAGGTAGCTATCAGCACTTTTTCCTGGTTCACTGTAATCTGCTTCAGTTCATACTTGGAACGGCCAAAAAGGTCCCCACTGTGCTTTTCTTTTAAGCAGTTTGTTTGAAGCAATGATCAATTTACTAACTCAATAGCTCTACAGCAATAGGTCATGTGTTAGCAGTGGCGTGCACAGAAATTTTGGGGGGCAGGTGCTCAAGTGGAAAAAAAGGGCACCTTGTGCGGCACATGGAGCTGTCGGCTGCCTTTGTAGTGTGAGATTTATTACAGGCACAGCATGAACATAATTTATATGTATTACCAAGCACCCACAAAACAAGCTGTCCTGTGGTATCTAGGGAAATGACCACACAAGGAAAAAAAACTCAAAACAAGAATGCATTTTACAAAATTCTTAAGATTACTAAGGCAACAAATTAGATTGATTAAAAGTTAGATTACTGACTCACAACCAGCCTTTAATCTGAACTTCCTCAGTCAAATTTCTTTCTTCTTACACACTGAGCACAACTTGTTTTTCTTGACTATATCATTCTGTACTTTTATCACAAAATATCTTCTGCACCAAATAACCTTATGTTGTAGCAAAGCAGGTTACAATGCCAAATTTACCGTAGGTCACACTAAATGAGTTAACTTCAGAAATGAGAGTAACCAGTGACATTCTACAGTGTAAAACAACTATACCCAGAAAATGAGTTATAAAATCTTTATAGTCAAAATGAAGACTGAGAATGATCATAAGAGGAATCATATATGCTTCTGGATGTAGCCAGCGTGATAAGACAGAAATTATTCTTAGATAATTAAAATTAATGAGATTACAAGTCCTGAGAACTGATGTCTGCTATTTAGAAACTAAAATACTCTGATTGCATCATAATTTTTACACACAGAGAAGAAGAAAATACAACTTAGCCTACATGCCCCACATTTACTGAACTTTATGACAGGTATTTTTAGTAGCCTAGTGTATGAATTAGAATGGTAACCAGCTCATTTGGTCGTATTTGCAGTTTAAAAAATCATGAGTCAAACAGACGTCAGCAGGGACCATTATAGCAAATGTAATACATACATCTATGAGATAGATTTGAATTTATGTATTTCTTTTAATTTATTCTAAGAATTAAATCGTAAACATTCTCTTGGCGCCTGGAGGTGGCATAGAAGACATAGCGGGTAAAGGTATACCATTGATTGGCCTGTTCTGTTTAGATAAAATGGAGGCAAGTGAAGTTTAACTTTTTCATCTGAAGTTTAAGCAAGTACATTTGTTTTGCTTATTCTTCCTGGATGGTTAGCCGGCCTGTCGGCAGAGCAGGGCTCTATCTGACGGCGGAGGAGAGGAGAGGAGAGAAGAGATAAGCTGCACCAGCGCGTGTCCACCTGTCCGCTCTACACGTAGCCCGTCTCCGTTGAGAGACACACGAGGAAGGAAATGTATGTGTGTGGGTGAGGTGGGGTGGTAGTTGTCGCTCAAAATTTAAAAAACGTGGGGCACTGGTATTATAGGCCTTTAAATTCAGAAATGTTACCTTGGTCCCCACACTATACACTGTAAAATAAAAAATAAAAAGATTTCAGGAGTGCACTTTTTTGTCCATAGGATAAAAGGGCAGGTGCTCTAGCACCACCTAGTGTCTATCTGTGCCCGTCCCTGTGTGTTGGCAAGGATTTTCCTTGCTAATAATTAATGCACACGTCTTCTAAGACCCAGAGACATGCAGCTTAATTACTACCTGTGGGATCTTTTGTAATTCATATGCCAAGATATGGACCAAGTACCAAAACTGGGTCTAGCCATGGCTGTCCATAGTACGTCCCTGGATATATCGACTGTTTTTTTTTTCTTTGTATAACAAACTGTACAGCTAATAGTACAACAAGACATATAATACTTGTATACAAGCTGATTCATTGGAGAACATTGACCTCAGATTGATAGCAGCATAAATTAAAACTCTTAAAGTGTTTAATCACTGTTGCTCTCCTTCCTGCCATGTTGCAGGGATGCAGCTGCAGCCAGACAGCCCACAGTGGATTACTGGCCGTTAATGACCACTGACTTGTCTCGGCCGTGAACGCGCGCTCCGCGAGCCTCGGTCATTGCTCTCTGTGCTGTGGATACATGGTCGCTCCCTGGGTTCCGCTGCGCGCAGCCTTTACCCACCGATCAGTCGCCTGCAGAGCATGTACGTCTGCTCCCCCTTCCCCCCGCTCAATACTCCAGTCCAGAAGAGGATCAACGAGAAGACTTGCATATTATTTATTTATTTATTTTTATATTTTTGCGCACAGCTACTTCTGGCCACATACAGTCAGGCACTGTGTCCGCCGCGGAATGGATTGCTCCGTCTGATTCCAGCAATCCGGTGACATGATGAACCGGAGGCTTCGAGCCTGCCACCTCCATCAGTTCTCAGACAGGGCAAAGAAAAGTATGCAATAAACTAGTGCGTGCAGTAACACCGAGTGGCTCCAATCGAGGATCTGAGGCGTATGAAGAAAGTTGGAAGTTAAAGAAGGGAGGATTATGCAGTGAGTGCCGCACATAGCTGCGAACAGGTACGTCACATTTTGAACTATATTCCTATGGAAACGATGCTTACGCACCGTTTTGTTGTGTGCGCTCTGTGGTGTCACATGAGTGTACCGGTTCTGTGACACGCAGCGCAGAGCCGTGACATTGAGGTGCCTTTCATCGGAAGCACAGCTGTGGTCCTCCTGCGGGTGTCCACTGTACTCGCAGCAGACGCAGAGGATTCCCTCTGCGCGTCTGCAGCGAAATATGTGTCAAAGGAGCAGAATGAAGTGAACGCAGTGGAGCTCTTAGTTGCATCTGTTTGGATCATCTGCACATTTCACCATGTTGAATAAATGGAATGTAGTCGAATTAATTCTAGAACGCAGCCTTTTCTAAAGGGTCAATGTGGATTGTGAGGCATGTCTTGCATCCGACGTGTTCCTGGCTATTGCATCGCAGCATCCTTCAAACATTAAATCTTTCTTAAGCTAAATGCGCTCAAAAAATGATAGGTTTGAATTGGAAGCTTGCAGCAGTGGTTCTTGAACAATTGCCGCCTTGGGCAATGACCTCCTTAGTCCATGAGGAAGCTCCTTTGGGAATAAATAAATGCAGTATGTAACTTTTGAGAAACATCAGGAGGTAAAAAATATTGTGATAGCCTATGCTTTGAACTAGTTAATTAGCCGTTTCCGGTAATGTGTGCCCCAGCACTACTCAGGATATATTTTTAGAGGACAGTTTTACTAAATTTTTGAAGTGTCCACATGGTTTTTGGGATTCTAATCAAAAAGTCTAATCTGCAAATATCTAATCTGTGCCTGCAGGTGGTAAAACTGTTGACATAAAAACTACATGACACCCCCCCACCCCCAAAAGTTGTAGTTCCAGCATTTATCATTTTCCTGGCAATCATTAGTTCTTCAGTTTTCAAAGATTTTTTATAAGAAACATTTAAGAGAAGGAGAGATAAATGTGAAAAAATCTAAAGGGGTTCCACTTTAGTTGTTGTTTCTAGCTGGAAAAAAAAACAAGACTGGACATGTGCGAAGTGGGACCTGTATGTCATACACCCCAATGCCTGTGTGTTGTTTCCTTGGGCAGAAATTGCTCAGATCACTTATACTGTACAACACCAGTGTGAATGCAGTTTCTACCACAGTTTCTACACATTCTTGTCTCTTTCCTCTTGCTTTTGTAAAGACATTGTTAACCTCTTTGTAACATCTTGCATACGCTATTTAGTTGTTTTTTTTTGTGTGTGTGTGTGTTTTTTTTACCCTGCCATGTACTCACTAAGAAATGTTATGGAGTTATTATGTAGAGTTAAATCACACATGAAGGCGCTGCAGATGTGCCTGTTTGCTCTGCTTTTGATTTATTT
This sequence comes from Crenichthys baileyi, assembly GCA_036173005.1. Lineage (NCBI taxonomy): Eukaryota > Metazoa > Chordata > Actinopteri > Cyprinodontiformes > Goodeidae > Crenichthys > Crenichthys baileyi. Next base: position 169,826 of record JAHHUM010000977.1, read on the forward strand.
CCTCCAGTGCATGATCTACATTTTTTCTGGTGACACCGAGAAGCAGAAAGCCACAGCCCAGCTGGCAGCCCCCTCAAGCTGCAGCAGAAAACAACACTGCGGGACGCCGTTAACTCTGGGATGAATATTCATTGAGAATGTGTATGTGTATCTTTCTTTTTTCAGGAATTTATTGCCACATGCATGCATAAAGTTTCTGGATACATGAAGGAGATAAACAAAAAAAAAATAGAAACTTTTGCTGGGATTCATGGTGTCAGAGGCTGAGGCCCACACACCAGCTGTAGATCCTGGAGCCTGGCACCCAACAGCACCTTGTGACATGAAAACTCTCGCAGACACACAGATGCCATAGAGATCTTGATGATGATGAGACGGCCCGCTGAAATTCACACCTCAATCTCACTGGAACACTCTATCTGTGGCCCCTTAATCTCCTCCTCCACCTTGAGCTCTCTTCAAGCCAGTGTACGCTTGTGTGATCTCTAACCCTCTTTGATGGCCCACCCTTCCTTACATACCTCAATGATGAACTTTTCAAAGAGCTATATGGATGAAAATGGAAGTAAAAAGCTCTTAGACTTGCATGTGGTCACTGCTGACAGATTTTTAAACACATACATACAGAAATCAGTGTTGTTTTTGAGGTATGCCTTCCCAAACTTGGCTGCCTCCCGTAGTGTGTGCGTGGTTTTGTTTTTCTTTTTTTTTTTCCTAATCTGCAAGGTGTGCTAATCGTGGCAGGCGATGTGCTGTGTGTGCATATGCAATCTTAAGTGCTAATAGGAGCTCACACTAGAGAGCAGCAGGCCGTGTCAACCGCAATCTCCAGACAAGCCCTCAGGGTGTCCTACTTGGCATGAGGACACGGATGCAGACACACTCACACATATATGCACTAATGGGTCTGCTATGTTTAGACTTGACTTAAAGACCTGAGCACTACGGGCTCCTTGAGACCATGTCTGAGCTGGACATTCACAGTTGATAAACAGGATTACCTAAAATACTGTATGTATGATATGTCTGTAGAAGACGTTTGCTTTAGAGGTGTGCCAATCAGGCTTTTCCTTGCCAATACCACTGTTCTGTTTTTAATCTGAAGGTCTGAAAAGGATATTTAGATTTTTTGTGTTTGTTTGTTTTTTAAGACTATAACAAATAAATATAATATGATGTACCTCTGGTCTTTGATAGAGGTAGCAGTTTTGAATCCACCAGGAAACAAAGGAATTACAAGTTTATTCCCATTTATGCTTTACCTTTATACATATAAAAGTGTATTAAAGCGCATCCTGTTTTAGTTTAAAAGCCTTTACTGATTGGAATAATTTAGATTAAAATTTTTTTAGCACTTGACCTTCTAACTGATGAGAGCTGTTCTAGCCAATACCAGCCGATTTCGATCACTGGCCGATTGATTGGTGCATCTGTGCTTTGTTTATTCACACATGAGTATTATTAGGCAGTGAACAGCTTTTAGTTTCAGTATTTTGTCTTTGTCTTTCTTCTTCTATGTGGGTTACATATTTATACATGTATTTTGCTGCAACACCTGTGAGGCCCTGAAAGAGGTGCATCAGTCTTCATTAGGCTGAAATGAGGTTGGCCTTGTTGAATAAATGACTAGCATTGAGAAGCAAGGGCATGTGTTCGTGTGTGTGTGTGTGTGTGTGTGTGTGTGTGTGTGTGTGTGTGTGTGTGTGTGTGTTTGCGCTGAGCTCTGTAGCCCGCTCCAACCTGGCTGACAGATGACTGCAGTGATTTCCAGGGTTCAGCAGATTAGGGGATTAAAGACTGAAGGCTTCACATAATAACAATAACGCATCCATGGGCATCAGAAAATAATGTATACACACAAACACCAGCCAAACAAAAACAAGTTCTTCCATTTGGGTCTGTTGGGGCTGTGGTCATTGATATCCAGCGTGACCCCTGTGATGTCTGTTGTCCCAAGGTGCGTGTGTGTGTGTATAATCACGAATGGAAAACAGCATTATGTAAAACCTCAAGGGTCCAATTTCACTAATACCATTTTCACAGTACGGCCGTGACCTGTATTGGTGCTGAAAGCCCAGTTAATACATTTTGTCCTTGCCAACCAATTCAAAATCCACTTATTGCTAGAAAATGAACCAGCATTGTGGGCCGAATGTTTTTTTCTTGTTGGCTAGTGCAATTTTGTTGACGAAGTACGGCCAAAAGTCCCTCTTAAACACAAATTCAACACTACTTTTTTTTTCTAAATTCTGCCAACTGGTACTGAAATGCACTGAGTTAATGGATGTTATAACAAAAACCTTATTTGTCTCTCAGGTGTAATTATTCGAGTGCAGCAAAGTGCCTTGTATGTGAAAGCTTTGTAGGTTTTCATGTTTTGACAGGTTTGGTTTTCTTTGAAAAAATAAATTTGCTGCATGGTATTAATATATTTCCTTTTTATTTCCATTTACCTGGGGATTCCTGGAGGGTGTGAAACACAAAAAGCCACTGATGGTGAAACCATAGCAACATTACAAAGCTTTAAATCCATCAGATGTTAGATTGGCAGCAGAGTTTAGACAGTTTTTACCTGCTTTTCTATGGAGATGTTGAGTTGATTAAAAAAAAGCAAAACTTTGCAGGAGAGCTGCACACCTGCGACTCAGAGAATCCTTTCTGTCTGCCAAGTTTAAAATCTAAATATGATTTTATTTAGTTTTTTATTATTTACAAATGCTGACAAATATGTTGGCACCCAAGTAAAGATATGCCAAAAATAACTCCATCTGTTATAGAAGCAGCATGACAATTTCAGTCTTCTTAAATGCCATCTACTCCTGAGCTCACCCCGCAGGTTTTCTGTACAAATTAGATGTGGGGACTGAAATAGGCCGGGGCTGGACTTAGCAAGATGTGAGCTTCTCAGCTAGGGACAGCTTTGGTACCCTATCTAAAAGATTTTCCTTTACACATACAATTTACAAATGCATGAAGTAGTTCTTGTCTATATTAAGTGTTTTCTGTCATTTGACATAAAAAGTTGTTCCTATAAATTTCTTCATACAATTAAAACATTATAGCAATCGGGCCAGGTCTGTATGTGGTGGTGTAACTCAGTTACCGAAATGCACCAAAAAGCAAACTTGGTGACTGCCTTAGTATGGCTGTGCTGAACATTGGCCCTGTTTCTGTGTTAATTTGGCCTTAGGTTTATGATCATTGTCCTGCTGAAAGACGAATCGACACCCAATTGTTCTGCTTACTAGTAGATTCCACCAGCTTTTTAATTTAAATTTTCTGAGTATTTCAAAAAAGAGTAATTGGGGCATAGCTTCACAGCTCCGTCACCATACTTTACAGTAGGCATGAGGTGCTTTTCCACACTTTTGTTCATGACAAACCCGCCTGGTGTGTTTGTTCATGAATAGCTAAAATTAAAACTAATCTGACCAAAGCACACAGCTTCGCTTAAAGTCCAAGTAGAGTTTAGAATAGGATACATTTATGTTTGTGATGGTAGGGCAGAAAGGCTTTTTTTTTCTGGCATGCCAACCAAACAACAACTGGGTATGTAGATAGTGTTTAGTGTTTTTTATGGAGACTTGGTGACCCCAAGATACCACTCTTTGCCACAGTTTTTCAAATGTGAGCTTCTGAAATAGCTTTTACCTTCCTTACCATCCTGCTGACTGTACTTAGTGGCAATCTAAATATGAGTCTACCAGTTGATTTAGTTAAAAAATTTCCCCTGCTGATTAAATTCACTTAAACGTAAGGTTGGATTTTTTGTGAGAGATTATGATACTGCAGGAAAAGATATTTTAAGGCTTTTATACTTCTTTACCAGGGTAACCAACAATTTTTCACCACCTGCAGCAGTATACTGCAATTGCTCAGTAGATTAGTATTTTATCATTTTAAACAAAAGGTTAGATAGTGAAACATGCAGAAGCAACTTATTGTCAGAGCTGATTAACAAAGAACATTGACCTTTAAAGAAAAGGGCGAGGTAGCGAAAGAGTGTAATAATGTTTATACAACTGCTGTAATTGTCAGGGCACCCTGTAAAATAAAATAAGAAATTAAACTTGTGGCACAGCTCTATTAAAGGCTGCTCAGTCTGCCCAACACCCACACAGCTTTTTCAAAAGCTCAGGGCTTTATTGAGCCAGATATACAATCAACCCAGTGTCATAAATCCACATCCAGATAAAAAACAGACAATACTGCAGTAATATCACAGTGAAATGTACCTGACTTTTGTGAAGTGCCTTGAGACGACATGTGTTGTGAATTGGCGCTATATAAATAAACTGAATTGAATTGAATTGAAAAAAATTATGCACATTTTGAACTCCTTGAGAGCAGATTTTGGATGGTATGACACACAACAGTGTCAGAGAGGCTTTTATTGGGATGGTCTATCTTTAGATCAGATAACCAGTTGTGGTTTGCCATCTATCCCGTGTCCTGTCTGCCTACGCCTCAGTTTGAAATGTTGTAAACTGACACAGAAAGGGTCACAGATCATTCATAATTTTAGGGGACGAAAATGACAAAGACCTTGCTTTTAATGGGCACATTATTGTAATCATAGTCATTGGTTAGTTGCTAAGTAGGGATATAACGAGATTTCATAAGATTAAAATGACACGATAATCCTTGTCAAAGTTAAGTCTGTCTCATGTAGCACTATCATTTGATGTCAGCATGTGACTGCATCATGCAAAAAAGTTTTAAGCTTTTATGCTTATGGAACCTGAATGCAAGGTAAGTGCTTTAAGTTTGAACCTTCTATCTATGTTTGAGATTTATTAAAGTAAGTAAAATAAAAGTTTATTTATGTACCACACAGATGTTACAAAGTGCTTCACAAAAAGTGTAACCCAACAAAATATAAAGCAATGCACAATACACAAAACAGAACACAATATGATCATAACAACCCAAGTCTTAACTAAAAGCTCCTCGTAATAAAAATATCTTTACCTGATACTTAGCCATTTTGAAATATAAAATGAAGCAGTTCTTGAGGTTGTGTTGATAGCAGGTACTATATGTATCTGTCTACCTAACAACACTTTGTTAAAAAAGCATTACAAGAGGCTCCAACCCTAAACCTGAAATGTGGTAACATTTTATATTTACAATGTGAGTTCTACACTGAACTGAACACAGTTTAAGATTTGTAAAAACTTTATTCTAATGTATGTTTGAAACATGGAAAGTTTTTTTTTTTAGGGTAGGCTTTAGGGTATTGATAGAATTAGACAGGCAATACGGTCTAGTAAAACCTGTACTAAAATATTTGACGCTGATAATGTTTAAAACACAGATTGTGATTCGAGAAACTGGCTGACTTTATTGACTTTATCTTTGAAAATAAAAAGCTCAAGTCGTCTCATTCTCATGAACCCAGTATGTATCACCCATCTCATAATCTGAATCTGTAGTCACATTGGTAAAAAATTAGGCAAAGACCGCAGAGATTGGATTGAAAAAAGAATGACCTATCTTATCATTTTCAGTTTTACATCAATAAAAACAGATGTTGAATTATGCTGAACAGGTTGCTGCATCTACATTTGTACAGTTCATACCCCTGGCAGATTCAGATTTTGAAGTTATTCTCATTTAACAAAAAGTTTGTTTGTGATAGGACATGTTCTCCAAAAACAAAACAAAGGGTATAGTTTCCAAAAAAAAAAAAAAATCTGATTTCATTTAGATTTGAACAAAAAAGGGCATGTTGTGTTTATACTCCTCTCATTAATCAATGGAAAAGCCTTTTATTCATATTACAACTTTTCCACACTTTTGTTCATGACAAACCCACCTGGTGTGTTTGTTCATGAAAAGCTAAAATTAAAATCAATCTTACCAAAGCACACAACTTCAGTTAAAGTCCCAGTAGAGTTTAGCAAAGGACACATTTATGTTTGTGATGGTAGGGCAGAAAGGCTTTTTTTCTGGCATCCTAACCAAACAACTACTTGGTATGTAGATAGTGTTTAGTGTTTCTTATGGAGACTTGGTGACCCCAGGATACCAATCTTTGCCACAGGCAAAGATTGGTATCAATTAAATGCTTCTTATGTTTGCTAATCAGCTTTAAAAAGGTTTCTTCTGGTAATTTTGATCCTTCAACTTTTGAAATAAGCTTATTCTTCATGACTGTAGGGTCTCCTTGGCATCAAAGTAATCTTTTGCTCCTGTCACAGATTCTCTACTGGAATCAAGTCAGGGATCTGATTGGGCCACTCCAAAACATGTTGGTCAAATCAGGGGATAACTTTAAATCTGAATCTGCCAGGTATATGGATAATTAAGGCTTTACTGTGATTCGCTGACAGATTGAAAAAAGGTTTTCACACTTTCACATCTATCAAAATAGAGAGCAAAGAACCCATGGTATTGTGTTTTTGTAAATTGAAAAGGTAAAGGAACAACATTGGCGCTCTCCTGCTGTCCTGCATTGGTTGCATCTTCTCTCTACTTTGGAACAATGAGTCTCAGAAAGCCTGCCAGGACACATAGTGGATGGAAGGAAATTAGCAACAATAACAAATGTTGCATTTGAAGCTTGAAGAACAAGAAAGATTTCACATTCTCATGCATTGTTCCATCTAAGTTGCTTACTGGGATTTTTCCAAACAGTTTCTGAAATCTAAAACAACTAACTCGTCTCATGTCTGTTCCGCTCCACACTCCCCTGCAACCTTTGATGCCTGTATTTTTTCTTCGAAGTGGGGTTTGTGTTGCTCAGACGACCATTGTGGTGTGACGTTTGGATATTAGCTTTGCTTTAGAGAAAGTGATGCCTGTAGAGTGCACCCTTCATCTCAGATTACTATGCCCATGGATCCTGTGGGTATTTGTATTGGAAGTGATGGTGGAGCGGGATGATATTTACTTCATCGGTCTGACAGCTGACCGACTGGTTTTAACTCAGCCTCCTCATGGGCTCATGGCGCTTTGATATGAGCTTCTTGGCGAAACTTAAGTTGAGAGAAATGGGGTTCTAATTCATGTGCCTGTATGGTTAGAGCATGTTTGTGAATAGAGGGTAACAACCTCTTTGTAGGCCATATGTTTGATTTCAGTGAATACTTCACTTTCTAGTCATTTACATTGCTTCCAAATAATAATTATCCAGTTTTTATAAAGGTCTTTTGAAGGTTTTTTCATATTCTTCTCTTTTTCTGTCCAGTTCTTAGATCTGTATCCCAAGTTTTTAGCTAATAACCTTTTAACAAGCTCTATACCCTCTACAGGGTACTCGAGGGTTCATGGGAGTTTGCCCAACCGGTCCACATGTGTTTTGTGGACCTGGAGAAGGCATTCGACTGTGTCCCTCGTGGGGCCTTTTAGTAGGGGCCATCCGGTCTCTGTACTAACGGAGCAGGAGTTTGGTCTGCATTGCCGGCACTAAGTCAGACCTGTTCCCGGTGCATGTTGGACTCCGGCAGGGCTGCCCTTTGTCACCGGTCATGTTCATAACTTTTATGGACAGGATTTCTATGCGCAGCCAAGGGCCGGAAGGGGGTCTTGTTTGGGGACCAGTAGATTTCGTCTCTTCTTTTTGCAGATGACGTGGCCCTGCTGGCCCCCTCTTGCCAAGACCTACAGCATGCGCTGGGGCGGTTCGCAGCCGAGTGTGAAGTGGCTGGAATGAAGATCAGCTCCTCCAAGTCCGAGGCCATGGTTCTCGACCGGAAAAGGGTGGCTTATCCTCTTCAGGTTGGAGGGGAGTTCCTACCTCAAGTGGAGGAGTTCAAGTATCTCTGGGTCTTGTTCATGAGTGAGGGAAGAATGGAGCGTGAGATCGACAGACGTATCAGTGCGGCTGCCGCAGTAATGGGGGCACTGTGCCGCTCTATTGTGGTGAAGAGAGAGCTGAGCCGAAAAGTGAAGCTCTCGATTTACCGGTCGGTCTACGTTCCTACCCTCACCTATGGCCATGAACTTTGGGTCATGACCGAAAGAACGAGATCCCACATAAAAGCTGCTGAAATGAGCTTCCTCCGTAGGGTTGCCGGGCACTCCCTTAGGGATAGGGTGAGGAGGTTGGCCATCCAGGAGGGGCTCGGAGTAGAGCTGCTGCTCCTCCACATCGAGAGGAACCAGTTGAGGTGGCTCGGGCATCTATATCGGACGCCTCCTGGACGCCTTCCTCGGGAGGTTTCCAGGCACGTCCCACCGGGAGGAGGCCCAGGGGTCGGCCCAGGACAAGCTGGAGGGACTATGTCTCTCGGCTGGCCTGGGAACGCCTTGGGCTCCCCCCGGAGGAGCTGGAGGAGGTGTCTGGGGAGAGGGACGTCTGGGTGTCTCTGCTGAGTCTGCTGCCCCCACAACCCGGTCCGGGATAAAGCGGAAGAGGACGAGTACGAGTATCTTTTAACAAATCACCTTGTTTGTACCCACATTTTATTTTATGCATGTCAGACTGTATTATCTTTGTTGTTTATTGATTCAGCTAATGACACTGAAAAAAGTGGAACAATTTATCTCTATAGCCACTAAAAACTCTTTTTACTGGCTTCTGAATTGAATATTGGGTGAAAAGGTTCGAAGAGAAACTCTGAAGAATATACAGGATAGGTAATTATTAAGATAACAGACTCACTATTGTGGTCAGATTTTGCTTGAAAAATGTCTAGTTGGAAACAAAAATATCTGATCTTTTCCCTATCGATTATGTACGTGCTAGCATGTAGCACTAACCAGAACTGTCTGTGTTGTAGACTCAAAGCATGGATGTGTAAGAAGCTATGTAAAAAGAAAATGCATTTTCTTCAACGTGTCAACAACGTTCAGAGTTTCAATCTTTGTGTCATGGAAAATAATGTTTGTAGCGCTAAAAAATGTTAACTGCCAATGGTCAGTCAGTAGGAAGAGTAGTCGTCTTGCAATCCGAAGGTTGTGGGTTCGATTCCAGCTTCCTCATGCCATATGTCGATGTGCCCTTAATCTCAAGTTGCCTACCGATCTGCATATCGGTGTATGAGTGTGTGAGCGTTAGTGAGTGCGATTGGGTGAATGTGGCCCTAGTGTCAAGTGCTTTGAGTGGTCTGTATGACTGGAAAGGCACTATATAAGTTCAGCCCATTTACCATTCCATTTATAAGATGCTAGAGACAGTTTAAAGGTCACCTTGTAATATTTCTGTGTTTTAAAATATTGTTTTATAGCTCTTACATATGCACTGCACACTAGTATAAATAACACAACAGGATGCCTGCAAGAAAAGTCATTTAGGCAGATTAAAACTTTACAGATCCTGAATTTATGAGTTTATGAGTCTGTTGTTTTGCAGCAGTATCACCTGCATACTTCCTGTCAGTACATTTTTATTTGTCCCTTTCCTTAGGGTTGCAATAAAACATGGACATTTTCTTATATGCAGTTAAGAGGAAGGCACAGCTTGTTGAGCCTTCCTGGTCATTGGCCAGATTTTTAGAACCAATTCCAGAACCATTTGCTCTTCTACATAGGAAGTGGAATCTGAGCAATCGCTAATGATAATTGAGCAGCTTTCATACATGTTGCATTTGTTCTTTGTTACAGGTACACTCATGTCTTTTTTGCTGAGAAATCAGCTGGAAAACTGATTCGAAGAGGATGCAAAGGCCTTTAGGCATACATTCACACGCGCGCACACACACACACACACACACACACACGCGCACACTTCTCTTTTCTGGTTAGAAATTAGTGACTCTAACCATTTGCAGCATTCATCTTCCTTTATTTGTGGTACCATTCAGATCCATGCATTTCATAGCCAATAGAACTCTTAGTGGCAGCCGATGTAATCAGCATATATAAGGCAGCTTCTCGTCCTCTGTGGCTTATCAGCTCTCTCTTTCCCTTTCTGCCTCTCTTCCTAAGTAGACATGTCTAGTTACAGCCTAAAATGGCCTTGTGAAAGAGGACACGAGTTAAGATGGCATCCCTGGAGACTTTTCAGTGGAGTAATTTAATAAACTGTGATATTTTCCCACTCCACCAGGGAAAGGGAATAGGTTCAGAAAGTAATGAAACTCAGCTGTTGAATTTTTAATATTAAAGAATCAATTTCCTGTTCTTGAACATAACCAACTAAAGGTTCCCCTTCCTCTCTCTCTCTTATGTCTCCTTTTGTTACATGCACAGAGTAGCATTGATGTCCAATGAGCCTCCTGTTCTTTTTTGGAGGAAGGATGTAAAGGTATAATGCAAACATTTGTTCACATGCCTATTATGGCTCCCAGCCAGACTAAAGTATTTGAGGAGCAGCTGGAAACATAGATTTTCCAAACAACTTTTACTGCTAATAAGCTGTGAGACAGCAAGTCTCTACCTAGCAGGAGTGGGCATCTGTTACTTTTAATAATGAAGTCCTTCAATCTAATACCATGGGATTTCTACAGTAAATGCTGCAATAGGAAAATACACTAAGTATAGGAGATTACTAAGTATTGAAAACTTGATAGACCAACAAAAAGTAGAGTATAACTGGGGAGTGGATGGAAAATAAGCAATGGTTTTAAATCTTTTTTACAAACGAAAATCTAAAACGTGTGGCAGGTATTTGTATTTAGCCCCCCTCACCCAATGACAGCAGGAGATGAGCCCCAGCCCGTCCACCCACCCCTGACCCTGCGGGTAAAAGCGGGTATGTGCAATGGAGGAATGGATATTTTCTTGTGTAAAAGACTTTTTGTTGAGCTTTCTTAACATTCAGTGTCAATATATATTCTAGCATAAAATATGACATGAAAAACCAAACATTTTTCCTGTAAGAGGAACCCACATTTTGTTCTTACTGTCTTACTAGCTTTTTTTTTATTTTTGGACTAATGGCTTCTTGATCACTAAGTGACCTTTCAGCCCATGTCAGTACAGGACTTTTTTTTCTGTGCAGATAATGAAACTTGCTTACCAGCCTCTACCAGCATCTTCACAAGGTCTTTTGATTTTCCCCGGGATCTATTGGCACATTTTGAGCTAAAACTCGCTTATTTCTGGGACACAGAAATAACATCTTTCTTTCTTTTAAAGATACTATGACTGGGCATTCCCATGCTGTTTAGACTTGCATGTACAAATACACCTTTGGGCATCTAGAAATTGTACTTAAGGATGAACAAGGTTTGTGGAATTCCACGATTCTCCTCGTGATATCTAGACTGACTTTTTTAAAATGTATTTTTCCTTTTTTTTCCCTTGATGTTACACAAGGAAACAGTTTGTTTAAGGTTTTTCCCTATGATGTATCCACATGTGATCAACAAATATTGATAATTGTTAATCACAAGCTTACAAAATGATGACGTCATTATTTTATGTTGAAGAAGGAAATTCCAGTTATTCTGTCATGTACTTAATATTGACCTTGAACAAGAATAGTTAAGTCTTGAATAATATCAGAGAGATCAACAAGGGTTATGTGTCTTATCATACAGTGTATATTAATGTCTGGTTTCAACTGTAATTTCAGCTAAAAAAGAATAAGGTTACAATGCAAAACACAGACTCAAGAGAAAGGAAATGTTAAAAATTAATGTAGTAAAAATGAAATTAGTTTGTAGGACCTTACATGTGGACTTTGGCCATAGTCAATGAGCTGGTCCTGAAGCACAATTACGATTTTTCTTTGGTCAAATCAGATTTATTTATTTTTTTGGCGTGGTGGTTCACACTACTATTAATTGCGACTGCCATCAGACTACAGTCTGAACGGTTCACCACTCCAAAGCGACCCAAATTGTGCAGAAGTAGAATATTACAAAGAATTGTTTCTGAAAGTATTAATGGATCCGTGCATCATTTTGAGAGTTGTTGAGCAATGGGAGCCGACAATTTTATGAAAACATAACAAGATGACGAAAGGTAAAAAAAAATGAGAGCACAACTATTAACAAGTAGTGACTACTTCTGTAGAGAAGTCTGTGAGGATGCATAGTCGGGGCCAGGACAATAACGTAAAAGTTGGATTAAATGACCTTTTAGACTGTGGATACTTTGGAAACCACTGGATTCGCATCCGATTTAGTACCACATATGGAAGTGGTACATCTGGATTTTTTTAGAGGTAATGAATCTCAATTGGGCCGTTTGGGCTACCATGAAAAAGTTGGATATGGGTCGCACATGGGCAGAAAAAATCTGATATTTGAGTCCCCTTTGCCTGCTTTGTGAACATAGCCTTACAGAACTTTCACACCAGAACCTTTGGAATACGTTTTATTGTGCCAGAGTCTGGTTTCTGGAGCGGATCACTGCAGTGGAAACCCATCCCTGGTCCTGAAACGGACCAGAGAACTATACCCTGGCACGGTTACATACGCCGGTCTTTATTCCAACCATGGAGCGGTTCGCTAGCAATGTAAATGCACGCCTGTCCAGCGTTCCAAGAGCAAGAAGAGAGAATGTATTGCAAGAGTAAGAAGTAGAAGAAGTAATATGGTAAAAAAGAAAGTAAGAGCACAAATCCGAAGACGAAAGAGTTTGAAAATGTCTTGTGGGGCTACATGGAGTAGTGAATAGCTGCAGGCGCACAAGTACAATTGAACACCAACATTCCGAACCAACACCAACAACCCTGATGAGGCAAACTTTCTTCCTTGTGCTTTTTTTCTTGTAGATCAACGCAGTACTGCCCACTAAACAATCTGTTGCAACTGCCTGACCTTGTTTGGTCCGGTCTAAAAATCTCTGTGTAAAAGCAAACCGGGGAAACTGAAGGTGTGAATCTTCAGACTTTTACCGATCCCTAGACCGATCTCTGGACCAGGCCAGCAGTGTGAATGCTCCCTGAGTTGCTTATTCATAGAAGCAGATTCTTAGGAGAAAGAAAAAATATTTTTATATCATAACACATAAAATAGAGATCTCGGTAGTGTGGTTTGTGTACTTATGAAGCTTTAAGGTTGCCGGTGTTTTTTAACTGGGATTTTTTATTTATAGGTTATATGCAAGGAATTTTTTTTCACTTATTCATGTCTGTTTGGCATAAACCATTCCTCCTCATTCAGAATGGTCTTGCATTTAAGAATTCATAATTTAGAGCTTTAACACTATTTAAATGGGTGAATCTAACAAAATGTATTTCAGAGTGCAGTTAATTTGAATAAACAATTTAACCAGAAACCTTGGTTGGTTTAAATTGGCTGTGACTGTTTTTTTAGAGAGCCAATCAAACCAAACCTTAAGTTGACAATTAAATTTGGCATTGATTCCATTTTTGGAGGAGTTAGCATCTGAAGTCCCAGCCTTTAGAAACGGTTAATGCTGCTGAAAGCTAAAGCTCTTCTTTTTTGTATAGGTATCCTTTTTTTAATTTAGCAAGACTAAATTACAAATCTTTATTTTTGAAAATGTTTTAATTAGATTTTGTTTCTTAATTTTAATCCGTTTTTACAACTTTTGATCCAGACGTGAAACTAGCATGTGATAATTTCCTTCCTTTTGTGCTCTTGTCAAAGCTGTTGCTGTTTGTTTGCTGCAGATCCTCAATGACACTCCTTTTACCCAGACTCCCCCTCTACATGTGGCAGAGAGAAAAGAGAGAGAGACAGAGAGGGAGAGGTCAGGTGATGATTTATGACCGAGATGCAGCATTCCAACACGGGATGATTAATCTCTTCTGGGAACACTTCACGAGTACAAGTTTAACCTACCTCGGCCTTGCACACACGCACACACGGAGTGGGACACGAAGCGACGCAAACACACAATGGCGTACATTCTGCATGCAGGACGTAAATACAGGGGCAGAGTGCATGTAAGTGCTTTTGTATGCCATCCATGTGCATCTGCACCCTAGGATCCCTTTCCTGACATTCCTGTTATAGTCTTTGCCTCTTTCATTCATCCCCCCACAATCCCCCCCCCCACCAACACACACACACCCCAACCCCTCCTCATTGGCCTCGGTGGTGCAGTGTCTCACATTTACTCCTCTCCTCTTTCGCCTTGTCCATTCATCACAAACAGTCACAGATGCTCACTCTCACATAGAGAGACGGAGCGGGAAAGGGAGAGAGAGGAAGGGATACAGAGATTGAGAAAACCTCTATGAAAGGCCATTTGGCTCTGGTATCAGTGAGCATAAGGCTATAGGATTAGTGCTGCTAGGTGCTAAAAGCTTCAATGTCTTAATAAAGACAGAGCAAGGAAGGGACTGGCCCTATCTGTGTGATACAGCTGGGTTTGTGCACAGAAGTGTGCATATGCAGGTGCTCTGCAAAGGTTAAAATGCTCTTTTGTCAGTCCCGGTCCAGCACTACGAGATGATGTAGGGTGTAAATACTACAAGCTTCATCTGATGGTTTGTAACTTGAAAACACTTTAACAAATTGTTCTATAGTTAAACTCATTAAAGCACAGATGTTGGCTCAACACCTGTTATAATGAATTAGTTTGTTGTGATAGGGAGCATTCAAAGCCAGTTGTAGCTCGGGCTCCTATGTTTTCTCTCCTTCTCATTTTACGTAGCCTTGTCACGTTGCAAACTTTAATGTGTTTTATGGAGGTTTTATGAGATTCTTTGAAAAATAGCTCATCCTCTGCCAGTGTGGATAGAGTACATCTGTGAACATCAATTTTTAAGTCTTGCTACAGATTCTTAATTGGATTTGACTAGGCCAATCTAACATATAAAGATGCTTTTAATTAAAACCAATTTTATTGCACCTCTGGTTGTATGTTTATGTTCCCCTGCTGGTTATCTGCCCTGGTCTTAATTCCTTTGCAGCCTCCAACATGTTTTGGTCCAGAATTGCCCTGTATGTAGCACCATGCATCTTCCATTCATCAACTGTGACCAGCTCCCTAAAAAAGGCATTACCACACCATGACACTGTCATTTTCCACAAAAATATGTTAAGGTTTGGGCCTGTAAAGTAGGGAAAAAAATATGAAAAGGAGTTATAAATACTTTTGCAAAGCACTGTATAGCTATATTATCAGCTTTTGTTCTTTGTTGGTCTGTCCCTTCTCCACTCTGTTGACCAGGCATGTTCTTTGAATACATTGGCCCAATATGTTTTGATGCTAAGGTTTTAAAACATGCTGTCATGCAAGTATTCTTTGTTGTAGTATTGTTTGGGTTATTTTCTTGGGGACTCTTGACAGCTAGCAAAAAACATGATATATGAGGAGGGAATGTGCAAAGACAAACAAATGAAGTATCAATTATAATGTGATTGATAACCTAGAATTAAAACTACTAACATTCCACTTAAAGTGACAGAGTAAAGGCAGTTACTACACATACATCTTAATGAGTCTATCATGTTAATATCAACGGCTTACAGTTAAAACAAAGACATCACTGGAATGTTTGATGTGTCATTTAAAAACAATGTACAAGCATGGATTTGTTGTCATGGAATATTGTTTACCAGCGTTCTATGAGCATAAATCATGAAAAACTGCTGTACTCTATCATTATTACAGCTGTAAACCTATAGCTTATGATCTTGGCTGTCTTGACAAGACTAGTGGTTACAGATTAAATAACTGAATACAATTGGCAAAATGATTGTGCACAACCTTACATCAATAGGTGATAACATTAAAATCTAGTGCCTAAATTAAATTGGTAACATTTTGTTGCCACCAAAGCTCCGTAGATGATTCAGTGCATACTCTGGTGCAGTACATTTGCTGCATAAGTAGATTGTTCGGCAAAGAATATTTAGGTAGGTGGTAAGTGTCAAAGTGATGTCCATGCAAGTGTCTGGACAATAGTTTTTCCACCAGAAGATTGTGTTACATTCAGATGGATGGTCTTAATGTTATGGCTGGTTGTTATCCTGTTTCAGCAGGACATTTATTGAAGCATTTAACGTAGGTAACCTACGTTAAATAACCTCACCTGCAGAAATTCACCTGCAAAAATTCACTTGCAGAAATTCACCTGCAGAAATTCACCTGCAGAATTTTTGCTGGCAAATTTTAAGCGCAAAAAAAAAAAATTCGCATACATTATTGCACAGGATAAAAATTCAGTGTTATAAATTCAATGTCTAAAAAATGTCTGATTCTAATGAGACTATTTTACTTCCATAGTAACCAAACTTTAAAATAAAATGTTAAATTAGTGAATGGCCAGAAATTCAACAATGACCTTTATTTAATTATAATCAGTGGTGTAAAGCAGCTTTGATATTCAGACCTTAGCTAACAATGTAAAGAGGCACATTTTAAATTCATAAATTAATTACTAAACCAAGACATGAGACAGGAGAATTGATTATGAGCAAAAATGTTTAAATAAATAAAAAGACATTTAAATAATGCAAGGACTTTATCCCAATTACAGTTATCAGTGAAACCTGTCATTAGAAAGCAAGCTACTAAACCAAATTGTAATTATATTGTTTATGACTTCTGCTTTCAATCTTCCCTGCCTTATTTTGCACAGCCTTTTACTAAGAGCATGGTGAAATTCATACTTTTACACGTAGAGACGTGCCTTGCCCAGCATTAACAGTGTGGGCTAGCTTTCTGATTTAATAACACAACGACTATAATCATTGCCAGAAAAGATAAAACGGTTGAATTACAAAGTGCCATACTGTACTGAATTAGGTCTACCTAAACATTATCTGACATTCTCAGTTACATATAGGGATGCTTTTTTCAGACGTTTGCCTTTGTGAAACACTGAGCAGGATAAAGGACTGGATCTATTATCTAATGCAAACATTTGGAGGAGCAAAATACCACTGTTTTAGGGGTATGAATGGGTGCAATGTCATTTAGTGTGAAATACCATCCTATCACCAAGCTCAGGTGAACCTCCTCATCTGCTACACAGTGGTTCCACTGAAAAATGTTTAAATACTCTGTGTACATTTCTGATCTATAACACCAAAGCCAACACACACACACACACACAGATGACCTGTCTGCACTATTTATGCATGATGGCCTTAATACTCACATGTGAACAATTATGAAACATGTTGATGTAAGGATAATATTGTGCTTCTGCTTGAATGGGCCCTCTGAGACGTGTTTGTATGTGTATGTGCAGATTCTGCTCTGAACTGTAGCAGGATAGTCTCAAAACATTAAAGTTACACTTATTTGTATAAGTGTAAAGTCCTGAGAGTTATCCGATAATCTATTAGGAATGAAAGGAATGAATTCATAATAACGGAAAGATGGTAAAATTAGGTCCTAAATTATCAATTTTGCAATCAGCAATTTATGGGTTGACTTTACATATATAGCACTTCCTTATTTGTTGTCTCATTCCTATATGTATAGTCCCTTTGTCTGTTTGATGCTGTGGAAGAAAAAAACTTACCATGAACATTGGCAACGATATGTCTTTTTGTGGTTAATTAAAACTTTACAGCGATTATTGTCCCAGATCGAACACAGTTATGGAGTGAGATTTAAAGGACTTCCTCTAACCTGTAGCATTTCTTAGGATGGTGGTTGTACATTATCTTACTAAAGATAAATCATCAACCAGTTACACGGACTCTGATGGCTGCGCTAAATTTAATTGAAATTATGAGCATAAGTGCATCAGGCTGCATGACAGAAGTCACACAAGCAATGATTAATAAAATAATGCAATAAGACAAATATAATTTTACAATTACCTTAATATTTTCTTCTTTTGCCCATTTTATATGCAAACCTTACATTATTCAAGAATTTCAAACTTTATAAGCTCTGAGTATTCTTCTCATAATTCAAAAATAATTTAATATGATTATTATTAATGTATGCATTACTGTGGTTGTATGGATGATTTTGTCTATTTCTTTACATTCACACTATATATATCTTTTTTATGTTTGGATTGTTACTTTAAGTTATTTTGCCTCAAATGTTCTCATTTCAGATGGACCTCTGCTTAATTAACCCCTCTTCACAGCTTGTTTGGCTTCAACAAAATGCTGACTGAATCAGTTTGGATTTAAGTCGACTAAGCTGAACAAGAATTGAATTTGCAAACCCATCCACGCCGTTTACAAGATGAAATAAACTGAGCTGCTGCAATACCTGTTGTAAACCCACAGCTACCAGTTAATGTACGTCGTAGTTTAGCTGATTGTGCAGGTCTGTGAAAACGAGTTTCCCTGTATAAAGATACGAGTAACATAAAGAGACTAATTAGGCAATCTGTCGCAGCATTTGGAATAATTGTGTAGCTAACTCATTGCAGTGCTAATTTATTATGTTATTTGAATGTTAAAGGCAGTGATGATATGTCCACATTATGTGCTTAATAAACAATTAATTACCCTACTTCCACCTGTGAAGCAGGGATTGAATGCTTTTTTTTTGTTTCGAAGTATGGGACCTTAAAAATGAATGCTCCGTGTAAGCCTTCAGCTTATATTACACATTTAAAGATTTGTGATGACAGCGCACATATGTCTACATAACAGAATATATTTTCTGCAACTAATAAATTCCTGCAAAATAAAATTTAGGTTTTAATGTTATAAGCTACTGAATTCAGTAGCTGATTGAAATGCATCATTGACTGAGTGAAATTAAAGCTGGGACACATTGTCAAACCAAACTTGATCTTGTCAAAACAGCCTGCATGAGAAGCAGACAGTTCTCTGACTCTTCCCCTTAAAATGCTGTGACAGCTCCGTGATTAGACACTAAATTAGAAATGTGTCTAAATAGACAGAAATCACTTCAAATATTTGCAGAGAGGACAGTGTCAGTTACATTAGTGAACTTAAACCCAATTTTGGCCAAAAGAAAATAGCTTTCAGCTTCCACTCAGAATGCATCTTCAAGCAAACATGCTCATACTGTGCTATTTTCATGGATTTAGCTGCATGGATTTTTATGGATTTAGGCCTCGGAGGCGCACCAACATAATCATTTAAACTGCCCTCATGTTTAATATGACTGCTCGCATTTTATTTTTCCCCAAAAAGGATTCCTTTATCCCAAAAAAAGGAGATCAGTCAACTGAGCTGAAAACAGGATATGAATAGAGTAATGAAATTAAAGGGTTATGGAAACATGAATAGCGAGACATGGACTTTCAGGGAAACAAAGCGATTTTTTTTCCTTCTCAGATAATCTTGCAAAATATCCTTTGAACATTTAAACATTTCGTCACATGAGCAGTACAACCCAGTAAAAATGTGTTTTACTGGATTTTTATGTGATCGACTAACAAAGTGGTGCATAAGTATAAAGTGGAATGCAAAGGACGCACGGTTTTCAATTTGAAAAAGTGTGGTGTGTATTTGTGTTCAGCGGCTATGAGCCATTCTATCACATGTATATGCTTTGATCCAGTCCCAAGTCTTGCTGCCTCTAACAAGTTTTCTTATGGCATGTTATTCATTTTAATCCATGTTTCCATTAATGTTGAATGCATACCCCGGCCCACTGTACCGTTCGCTCAACCATAAAGCCCATCTCATATAAATTTCTTCATCTGGACCTGCTCACCAGGGTCCACCAGGAGTCTTCACAGTCATTTGCGTGTCACCCAGATTTTTGTGACCACATTGGTTCTATGCATCAGATAAAACAATAATAGTAAAAGCCAAAAGGTGGTCATAAACACAAAGCAGACTACTACTTCTTTTCAGTTCGTCTCGGTTTAGTGGACAGTGTATGTACCACCACATTATAAGAGCCTGCAGGGACAACTGTATATCTTAGAGTGGAACATGAATGTTAAGCTGAGCAAAAAGCTGTTTTAAAAGGAAGACATGCTTGTCCTCCAGGTCCAAGTGGCTAACATACAGTGACACACGGAGGTATGCCATGCCCTTACTTCTTAGCAGCTTCCTGTCCTAGCTGAAGAAAAGCATCACCTTACCATAATGCTACCACCACAATGTAAATATAGTGTTCAGAGTGGATTAGCAGGATTAGGAACACATAGCATTTCGTATGCAGACCAAAAAGTTACTTTTTGGTATTTTCTGAAGAGATTAACCTATTTCAAATGTTTGCTGTGTCCCCTATATAGCTTGCGGTGAAAAGAAAAAAATTGGCTTCTTATGACCATTAAAGGAAGTTTCCTGTCAGCAAAGGCTTTCTTCTAGTCACTAGATTGACTAATTAGGTGACTTCTGAAGGGGATTGCTTGCCCTGGATTTTATTTAGGGTCATCAGAATAAAGTTGGCAAAATGAAAATGCACGCCACTCTTTTCAGATTTTTATTTGTAGAAAAATATTTAAACTGTATATCATTTCCTTCCACTCCACCATTATGCACTATTTTGCTTCGGCCTATCCGATAAAACAAATTGACGACTGCAGTTGCAACAAAGAAATATGTTTAAAAAAAATCAAGAGAAGTTAAACTTTTGCAAGGCATTGCATTGAACTTTGTGAAAAAAACAATGTCTCGGATAAGAAAAGTCTAATTTGTGCTTATGTAAGAGTTTACCAGCTTTTAGGTTACCGATACTGTCAGTTAAATGATGCCAACAACTGATAACATCAGCTTTTCCACTTGTGTGGTGCCTTGATCAGCTCTGACAGAATGTTTCATACCCTGCCAAGCGCAAATCTCTGTCTGGGATTTGTAAGGCAAAGCTTTAAAAACAATCCTGCCATATAGCTGTACATTTTCACTCTTATGAACAACATTACATGTCTCTCCTGAGTTGTTATTATTGCATCTGCTTCTGTACAGCTGCGGTCTAAGCCAAGACTTTCATATTACTGGCTCAGCAGGGTTAAAATATTGCCCTCCATTACTTTGTCATGTTTGCCAGGGAAAAGAAAAAAAACATTTCTTGTTTTTGTTATATATTGTTTTTCTTGACTCTCTTTATTTTATATTATTAATGAAAAATAAAAAAACCTCAAGACTTATTCAAAACTGGCCTTTAGAAATAACGAAAGGATTGACTCATTTCAATTTATTCAAATATTGTTTAGGTTTTAACTTTCATGGCGACAAGTAATACAATGGGGCTTTTAAACTGTTAGATTCCTGCTGCTTTTTAATATCTTCTGTGATCTATTTGTGTCCTAAGCTGCTAATAGCTGAAGGAAATCAGCACAGCGGGGGTGGTGCTCGGATAATGGATTGGTTCTTTTATGTTTCTACCCCCCCCAAAAAAAGAGGTTGAATGGGGAATTTGTTTTTTATCCCCCTTCTATATTTATCACTTGTCTCACCTCTATTTTACTCAACATTATGCGCATGTTTGCTGTATTAGCAGTAAAACAGTTCAGCCTGGCATCAGTGCTGTTTAGAGGAATGTGCTTGCTTTATTTTGCCTGAGCGAAGTGAGATCACGGTAAACCAGTTTGGGATTTCAGGAGAAAGTGGATGAGCTTCACTTTAGAAACTTTGACCTACAGGGGGTGAGGGATTCTTTGAAAGTAATAAAAACTAATTCTGTATTTTTTTTTCACTGCCAAAGTGCAAATATGCACTGAATCAGTCTTACAGTTGCAGTGAAAAGTTCACATTTGGCATTAAGGGAAATTAATGCCAAATGTGCAATCCACATATGGTCAAAATTATACATCCAGGCTCAAATATAAAATTCCATCTCTACTAATATTTGGTTAAATATCCCATAGACAACACAAGCCTCCTGGCTGGATATTTGAGTGAATTGGTAGCGGTCAATTAAAGTGGTTGGTTTTGTTGCAGAAACCTGACTTTTTAGCATAGCTTGCAAATGTCCCCTAGGATTCAAGGCACTGCTTTGGGGAGGCAATTCAAGAAGCCTAATTTGATACATTCCAAGACCAGTTTGGTGTATGTTTTAGATCACAGTCGTGGTGGAAGATCCAGTTTTATCTAATTCTCAACCATCTGACCAATTTAACCCATGTGGTCTGCAACATGCAGCCTCAAAGTCGCAAGTGGCTCTGGACCTTCCAAAATGGCTCTTATTAATTTTAGCTAGAATGATAACGAACCAACTATGTTTTAAAATATAGATATAGTACAGAAAGAAAATGACCTAAGGTACAATTAACCAAATATTCCTTGGGTTGTATGTGTACAGTCATGTTAAAACAAATACAATATGTTTTTCAACAAGAATTGTCATATTAAGAGTAATTTTTGAAAATAACAAAAAGCCCACACTTCTGTATTAAAGTGTTTTTTTATTGGTATAATGCAATACTCTTAAGTTTAAATGTCTTATTTCCATTAGCTATAAGCAGAAAGACCTCATAGTTAACAGAAGTAACTCTTGAAAACAGCAGTTTATGTGCAGTTAATCTATATAATGTATCACTTAATGAGCTAAGTTACTGAAATAAACTTTTTAACAATATTCTAATTTCTTGAATGGGTCTATATATCTGAGTTGGTGTGTATAATATAACCATGTATATGTTAAAGAAACTGAAACAAGTTCAAATATGTGCATTCAGTTGCATGCCCGTTTGACGGTGTGCACCTTTCAGTTTGCTGACAATTATTAATAGAGAAATGCTAACACATAAATGTTTCCCCTCTTTTCTCTTCTCCTGTTACATCCCATGTAGCAAGGCAAAGTTGCACTCGATAGATACACTTACTGGATATGTGTGAGAACTATTTTCAAAATCTCTTCCTGACAACAAAGACGTTATCAAGGACAATCAGCCTGCTAATTCTGCATTAGTTAGTGATAAACTCTAAAAAGCACAAACAAGTTAATGGATGTTTTTCGGGGTGGGAATGGGGTTTAAATTGTGTTCTTTCATTAGGTTCTGCATGGCTGAAGACGGAAAGAAGTAACTGACAGGAAACGGCTTCGGCACATTCGCAGCATCCTCGATCATCTCCAGGGACCAAACAACTCTCTGTGGCAAATGCTAAAAGCTATAATGTTGGGCGATGTTGCATAAATGTTTCAGAATCACGGTGCTTGTTATATTGGCTAGACCGAGCCTCAGCGGACCAATTTGAGCTGCCTTATAATGGCATCTCTAATGCTCCGGTCTACATGAAAATAAACAAGTCTGTAAGGCAGAATATTAAGTGCACTCTATTATTGCTCTTTTTCTTGACGAAATTGATCTTTTTTATGACATTCAGTGTATAAAACTTGGCAATTGCTATTTTACAACTGCTACAATGCAATGAACTAGTGGACTGTTTTTTTATTTTGGCATCAGTGCCGTGAAGGGAATGCTTGAAGCGATCTGATTGGCTACACCTGGTGTGACTGTGAGATGGGTCACCGAAGCGTGCGAGTGCTTGTGTCCATGGGAGATTGTGTGTGTGATCTCGTCTTCAGCTGTGAAGTATGGCTGATTGCCTGATCCAGCAGGTTAAGGAGAGCTTTGGCTCTGTGCTGCTGACCCATCTGGACTGTGCGCCGGGATTTCGGCCCTCATCCCTGCAGTAAGGCGCACAGAGCTAATCTCTGCTCCTTTTGCTCAGACCTTTAGCTTTACAGCTGTGACAAAATTTTAATGGTCAATGACCCGACATACCTCTGGCAATTTTCTTTTCTGTCTGGCTCTGAATGCTTGTGTATAATCTGGCACCAGATGTTGCTTTTACCCTGGTGAGAGCAACACAAACATGCATAGATATGATGAAAACACATGAGTAACTTGAATTATTTTCCCATTTTTATTTGGTTTACGCTGCATTTAAGCTGATCCTTTTCAATCTTTAGCTCTTATTGAATCATCATATTTACCCTGATTTTCTGCTCATCTTATCGCCACACACATACACGCACACACACACACACACATACGCACACTATGAAAGCAAAAGAGGATCAGTGCTCTGATCCACTTACATTACAACCCTCTTTGTCGCCCTCTCTCTGTGTCTCGATGTTTACTTTTTCCTTCCTCTCCGTCTACCTGCAGACACTATGCCATCCCTTTGCTGCACTTGGACAAGGACATATACCACAGCAAGCACACACACATAGACACACTGCTGTGGAGCTGGATAACATTTGAGAGGCAGGATAATGTCAGCTGACCAAGGCCTCAGTGGCTCCCAGTCATCCATGGCTGCCAGCTTCACTAACATCAGCTCCACTGCGCAGTAATGGGACAAAGGCGGCCTGCTTTTTCCTGTAGCTTTTAATAGGGCACCTCTCTGAATGCAAGCAATTCAGACACTGACAGAGAGAGAAGTGGAGCAACATAACATGCATCAATGGATCTTTGTGCAGTCTTGATGTTTGAAGTGAGATACTAGGATGTGGCATCGCATCAGGAGGACTGTGTCTCATATGTGAAGGAAATCTGCAGCAAGGAATATTGTTCTGATTTTTCTTCATTAAGTCAATATTTCTTTATGAATAGTGTCTGAGGGCCGGAGCAGCTGCCACTGGGCATAAAACACCCTGCTAGTGCAACTGAAATGTCAGCAATTGAGATTGGATTGTGGACAAAGCAAGCCAGAAAAGAGACAGGACATTTAGTTCACTTTGTCAGCTCTGATTCTTGGAGTCTCTCATGTGAGTGAAATGCCAATGTTAATCCTTTGCTACAGTGAGGAACGCTGTTGACTAATTCTATTTAATACAGTGCCTAAAGTATTAAAGCCCTTTAAAAGTATGTCATGTTGCAAAAAGTTTAGATGTATTTTCTTTGGGATTTTATGTACTAGATCAACACAAAGGAGTGTTTAATTAAGAATAACCTTGTATAAGTAAACTTATACATCTGCAGGCCATTTTACAGCAGGGAAACATCTAAAACATGAGGGACACCGGCCTTTAGAGTCATCATTCTGATGGAAGGTGAGCCTCCAACCCAGTCTCCATTCTTTTGCAGCCTTTAACAAGCTTTTTTCTATAGTGTGTCCCATCCATCTTCCCATTAACTCTGACCTGCTTCATTGAACGTGCTGAAGAGCAGGATTCTGCTACCACCCATGTTACATAGTGAATGTGTAATTCAGCATTTTACATGCAGTTTAATTAAGGTCTTATCTTAACGTGCTCAATGAAATTTCCACAACTTAAGATATTGTTTTATAACCTAACCCGACTGTAATGTTTTCCACAACTTTAACGCTGGTGTGTTCCTTGATCTTCATGATGCAGTTTGGTCACTATTGTTCTCTAACAAACCTCTGAGGGCTTCATGGAATAGCTACATTTATACTGACATTGAGCAAGTGGTTGCACTAGATTATATTTAAGGATATCAGAGTAGGGGGGCTGAATACAAACATACACCACACGTTTTCAGATTTGAATTAATGAAAAAGTTTGAAAACCATTTCTTGTTTTTCTTTCACAATTATGCACTAGTTCAGTGGTTTTCAAAGTGGGGGCTGACAGGGTGCGCTTGGGGATGATGATAAAACAAAAATACTGTTCTTAACAGTTTGTTGAATGTTATCCAGTAATGTATTGATTATTGAATAGGTAATAAAAGAAATTTTAAAAAGTTGATATTTCTGCGGGGTGGCAAAAGGGGTCCCCGCTCAGAAGCTAATGCTGTTTTGGGGCCTTGGTATAGAACATTTTGGGAATCCCTGCACTAGTTTGTGTTGGTATTTGACATAAAATCCCAATAAACTATGTTGAAGTTTGCAGTTGTTGCCTGAAAAGATTTAAAAAAGTTCAAGGGGTATTATTACTGAGGCACTATAATTATGCCTTATGACTGCTGTGAAACAGAGGATTGCGTTTTCCAGCAGTGAAACCCACCGATGACAAGAGAATATCTCTTTTCTCAATTCTTCTCAATCTGTAATCTCCGTTCATTTAATATGCTTGTTATCCTCCTCCTCTGCACCATGCTCCTTTTTCCCAGTGTCTCAGCCTAAATGCGGAAATTATGCACCTCACAGTTTTCATCCTTCTTCTACCCTCCAGGTACTGCAGCTGTCACGGCAAACATCTCTCCTTTAACATCACAGCGCTGTCATCCCACTCACACACATACACAACTTCACACTTACAAGAGCCTTGCTTTCTATGACCAAGAATACATTTATGTTGCAGCAGAAACAGTAGCAGCAGACTGAGGTTGAACCAATGTTCGTAAGTTGTATTGGGTAAAAAAAACTAAAAAAAACTGTTATGGCCACATGTACTAATTCACATGCAAAAAACATCCAAAACAAAACGAAGCAGAAAATAATATTTTGAAAAAGGAGAGATGTACTGCTTTCTCCTGGCTGTTGTTATTTAACTCCCAGTCATCCTCCCACACAGCAGGGCAGCCAGACTCTTGACACCATTCCATTTAGCCCACACTTCTGCCGGAGGATCCAACTAATAACTTACATAGCCATAGTGCGAAACAATTACTTTCAAGAAGAAACAGAAGAATCAGGGGAAATGAGGAGAAGTGTAACCTTGAGAAAGGATAATGTTTTTTAACATCAGCCAAAAACCCCTGTGCTGAGAGTGATGCGGCCAAGAAAGAAAGAAAAAAAAAAATCTGAGTTTGTTAATTAATCTCTCAACATTCATCACTATTCAAGGACTTTCTCCTCTGCTCTTTGAAGACTTGAAATCCGGGTGATAAGAGTCTGAGAAAGAAATGAAAGGGGAAAAAAACCTTTATATTGAATGCTTCTTCCAACTGGGAGCGAATTACCTGAAGCCACCGGGAACATTTAAAAAGCCTATACAGCTCTTTATATAAATAATCTACCAAACAAATGATTTTTGTATACACTCGTAGACTGAAAATGCAACATAACGTTGGGGGGTATATGTTAGCCTTCATGAAAGATCACTCTCTCTGATCAATAGATATTTAACTTGTATCAGAGATGTTTGGAGAAAAATACAAAGAGAACAGATTAGACTGTAAATGCAGACCCTGGTTTCATATCTGTTAAATTAAGTGCAAATTCCTCTTGGATCTGAATCAAATTCCCCTTGTTCTTTGTTAGAGAGCATGAAAACATAAAGCAATCTGTATCATTGTGCTTAATCTTTTACATGCTTGTAAACGGGTTAAATAAATAAAGATTTGTATCATATGCATCACATTAAATTAAGAGCTAGTTAAAAAAAGGCCGTTTTTTTTAATTTTTAAAAGAATATTGAATGCAGATATTGGTTATAAAAAGTCCCATAATTGACTCGTTAAAATAGTTATGCAAATTTTCAGTGTCACACTCTTAAAAGGAGGCTGTAACTGTCTTGGGGAAACAATAAATCCTGTGAAATAGCGGAAGTCATTTTCTGAGGCTGAGACTGATAGATCAGGTTGTGAGAAACTGGACACTAAAAAGTGGGAGAAAAGGGGCTCAATTATGAAGGTCAGTTTAGAGATGCACCAATCAGGCTTTTACTGGCTGATACCAATGCCAGGTTTCCCCTTATTTAACGGTTCCTTTCCACTGTATTTGCTCAGCATGATTGATTGTTGCAAAGTCAATGACCCAACGTGATCGCCTGGGCTTCCTTATACAGACAACTATGTGTCACATAATGTGACTTTTACCGCTTATATTATAATTAAGATCAAATTAGCCTGTAATGTAATTAGATCTGCGTCAGACTGTATGGTTGGATTGTTTTGGAATAAATTGGACCGATTACAATTTAACTCGGACCAATTTGGATTCTATATAGTTGGATGAATTGCATGTTGAACATGCCATGAGATGTCATTTGTTTTGCAGTGGTGTTGTATAATTAAACTGAATAAATTGAATTTGAGATGTAGTCTTCTAGTTCAGATTTTATGTGACTCAGATTCTTTTAAGGACTTTGGATCATTGGCCATAAAAGAAGAAAATGTGCTGTGCGGCACAGTCGTTTAGTTGGAATGCTGGGGAGCTCATCGTTTAGGATCCAAATGAAAATGAAGAAATTACAAGATAATAAAAATTTTTGCATCAAGCATATATCTCTAACATTTAGCTAATGTTTGCTAATCTTAAAACATAGCACACGTTTTCTGTTTTCTTTTATTACATTAAAGGAGAAAGCATTTCAGATATTTCACTGCTTGGCATGCCAATCACTGGTCAGGGGTAAGCTACAGAAAATTGGCCAAATAATTGGTGCTCAGTCATAAAATAACATGTAGAATGACAGAAACTGTAAAGAAAAGTTGGGATTTCTCTGGAAAGTCTGTCCCCGTCCAGTGATTCTTTTGGATTTGTTGTCATGATAACTCATTGATCACATGTAGCTTATTTTGTCTGTTGTGTTAGAAAACTGGCTTCCTTTCACCAACCTGCTACACTAGTTAAGCCTATTGTTATAATCTCAGTGGCAACACTGCATGGTGATAGAAACGAATAAGCATTCTGAGGTTTAGAGAATTAAGTTTCTGCTGTATAGAAAAGATGATGTTATTACCTGTAGTGAACTAGCCAACATTGGATTGTAAAGGATTATAACATGTTTTAGTTTTCTTTTTCCTTTTTTGCTTCCACTCACAAAACTTACTTTTGGTTGGAAGTTTACATTGAGTCCTAAATTACATACATATAAAATGTCAGTTGTATTTGACGCAAGTCGACACAACCATTTTTTGGCCTAAATACTCTGTTATGTTGTTTTGTTACATTCTTTGTATAAAGAAATAAAGAAATTGTGATGAAATTGAGAATGTGATTTTACAGTGAAAAGAATGATTTTGTATTATTTTTGAGATATGGCCCACCACTTGGCTCGACTGTATTTTAGCAAAATGTTTAACTTCATTGAAAGATGTTCAGACTTTTACGTAACACAGACATTTTAAATAAATACAATGTAAACGTGTAAAATACTGATACACAATTTTTTTATATATCATAAAATATTGCTTTCGAGGGGAAGTAGCTGTGATTTGTTCTATGAGCTTTAAAAGGCTTTTTTGTGATCAGTTTTTAATTATTTATATTTGAACCAGGGGCAATTTGATAGAGAGCAGTAACCTTTACACAGCTCTGCAGCTTGACAGGATTTTACTGGTAATTCAAAACCAAGACAAAATGATTACATATTTGACATTTAAACTGTATTAATCATTTCATCTCACTGATGACCATGATTACTGTGGTTAGCTAGCTTAGCTAGCAGCAGTCTATGTGTGTATCCCCTCTAGAGAATGTAGACTACTGAGATTCCCTAATCCAGCAGGTCCCTGGACGGTTAGAATTGCACTCTTCAAAAGGATAAAACAGAGCTACAATGCTGTAACGTGTTCAGCCTCCTGGTATCTGCTAAGTTGTAACTCCTTCTGAGAGCCTGAATGAACTGCACCCAAAGAAAATATGCCTTCCTTGCCAGAGGCTGCTTACAACTTTTATGCTTCATCTGATTTCTCCTTTAAACAGCTCACTGATGCTGAAAATGGCTCATCTTAACTATTCTTCTCTCAGTACCAACTTCAACAATAGAGTGTTGTTGTCAGTGCGACCTGGTAGCTATTTTGTATGATGTGTTCACAGATCAGAAAAAGATTGGATTTTTTCTTTAAAAACAGTTGTTCAATCAGTGTTGTCAAGCCTAGAATAAATCTGCATCTGTTTTTTTACAAACAATAATATGATCTTGTGAAGTTCCTAAAGGCCATGTCAGATATCTCTAAGTATTAGCTTATTAACTCAGATGCGGGGTGTGAAATTCTGAGCTACAATTTTGCTCTCTTCGTGTTAGGTGGTTAAAGCGAATATACAGTACATGGATGCTTGCCTGTGTATGTTTCAACGCATGCGTCATGTGTGTGTGTTCACAGACTGACTGCAGAAAAAACATCAAAGAAAATGTGATTTGAGAGGATATCAGGGAATTCCTCCAACATGATTCTCCTATAAATCATCTCTTTAATCAGCCAGAAACTCCCTCCTAGAGCCCAGCTGACAAACACATACACACACAACATCATAATGCAAAACAGAGAGTGGGAAAAAAAACACCCCGCTGTAGGCTGATGGAGCATGACAACATCACATACTGGGATAAACGAGAAGCAAGCCAAAGATAAAGGTGGAGTGACTGGAAAAAATGGACCAGCATTGGAGGCATATAAAGATATGGGTGACACAGGCTGGCAGAGTCAATGCTGAGCCAAGCAGTGCCAGGCTGGTAATTGGATCGAGTCTTTGGGGAGGAGGACAGACACTGGAGAGGGGGTGGGAGCTAATATCTGTGTCTCCTGAGCCCATCAGCCAAAAGTGGCTACAGACCATATTACACACTCATTTGGTTCATAAAATTCAACATCAGGTCCAAAAAAAATGCCAAAACCCAATCCTAATCCAAGTGACTTTTTTCATATTTAAACATGTAGGATTTTAGCTGGAAGACATTTTAATTTGATATACACAGAAATGAAACATCTGTACAGTATTGCAGAATCTTTATTATTAGCATCACTCCCTCTGATGTTCAGCCTGAATGGCAGAGACAGAAGGAGATAGAAAGAGATAGAGTTGTCCTATGGTTGTATTACAGTAATACCTTGGTTTAATGGATGTCTGCTTTGGAATAAGACTGTACTCGGTTCAATTGAGATTTTGTTGTGTTGAAGGGATGAGATGACCCCCCCCCCCAAATCCTCTCCTAGATGAGATTGGGGTCAGAATGAAGGGAATGAGCGGACTCTAAGAAAGACAGAATGATGCTCACAAATCCTTCTGAGGATTTTGCCTGTTGTGGATGTATGTGTGTTTTGAAGAGAAAGTGTGTATGTGTGTGTGTGTTTGGCAGGAGGAGGGGTGGGGGGGGGGGGGGGGGTGGGCTGAATCCCACATAGGAGCTTTGTTAATCCCCCAGGCAGGCCACACAGGTGTGTCACACACACCTATATAGAGGAAATGGTAATGTTCCTGCTCTTTAGAGGACCATGCTATTTGTTCTCTCTTGCTTGCCCCTCTTGCACTATTACTCACCATGACTTTTTTTTAAATTTTCCAAAGACTCACACACTGGTTCCAAGACACATCCCTCCCTGCCCTATTTTCTCGGATACAGATGGGCATAAAGAAAAAGAAGACAAACGAAAGAGGGAAAACAGCTGGTCGTGTCAGAGATCAACCCACCAGTGGTTAGGCTCTAAATTATAAAGATACTGTTGAGTGCTAAGAATCCCTAGAAAGTGAAATAAGAAAGTCATATTGGGAGGTACAGTACATTGCTTAGGTGTTCAGCCCCTTAGATATTTTAATATTTTGCCATGTTACAATCACAAACTTTCAGTATATATTGTTGGAATTTTATCTAGACCAACACAAATCAGAACGTTATTATGAGATCGAAGGAAATTGATTGTTCGATGGGTTTTTTTACAAATAAATGTGGGAAAAGTGAGGTTTGTATTTATATTCAGCCACCCTTAATCTGACACCGTAAAATAACATCCAGTTCAACAACCACCTAGAGGCCTCAGAGGTGTGTTGGTACACATTGGTGTACAACAACATCATGAATACCAAGAAACATACCAGACAGGTCAGGGATAAAGTTGTGGGGAAGTTCAAAGCAAAACATACGCTAAGAATATGGCATAACTGCAAACCTACCAAGACATGACCATCTATGTAAATTCACAGGGTGGAAAATGAGGTCATTATTCAGAGAAGCAGGTCAGCTGGTGGAATCTAGCGACAGAGAACCTGTTAGACGTGTACTCTATAAATTTGGACTTTATGAAAGAGTGGCAAGACAAAAAGCCGATGTTAGAGAGAAATGAGCTATGTCAAATGAGAACAAAATAAAACATATGGCCTGCATACAAAAAAAAGTGAAGTGATGGAAAATTAACTCTACAAAACATTCTGAACACAATTCCTATTGTGAAACATCATGGTGGCAGCATCATACTGTGCCAATGCTTTTCTTCAGCAGAGACATAGAAGCAGGCCAGAGTTCTTGGCAATCCTGGAAGAAAACCTGTAGGAGACTGCATGAGCCTTGAGACTGCAGTGGAGGTTCACCTTGCAGCTCGAATGTTACCATATACATAAAATCAGAACTACAATGGAAGGATTTGAGTCAAAGCACATTCATGAATTAGAATGGCCCAGTCCATGTCCGCCCCAAATTCAATTAAGAATTTGTGACAAGACTTGGAAATTAATTTGCACAGATGCTCTCCATCTACTCTAACTGGGACTGAACTATTCTGCAATGAAGAAAGTAGAAGGATTTATGTTTTTAGATACAGTATATGAAACTGGTAGAGACATACCCTAAAATGTAGCTCTATATAATATGTATTCAGGGGGATTGAATGCATATGCATGCCACACTTTTTAAGATTATTGTTTCATAAAAATTTGAAAACCATGGACAATGTCACTTACAATTCACAGGTAGTACATACCTTCACATAAAATCCAAATTAAATAAAAATTATTTAGTGGTTGAGACCAAATGTTAATTTAAAAATGGCACTACAAAACAGAGAAATTCATCAGAAATACTGCTGGAAGTAGACTGATGATTATGTCGGGTTCTCAATAGGCCTGCAGGAGAGGGTCAGTGTTAGGTCGCCCGTGTGTAAACAGCAGATGTCAAAAGGCGCCTGCACACGCCACCACCCTGGGCTCTAGTGAGCTGCACAGTCAAAGGAACGCATCATGTCCCTGCTGCCCATCTGCTGCTGCCTTAGCCCCATAAGCTTAACGCCTGTAGAGACATTGGCGTTGACAGCTACCTTACGCCTTAAGGATTCAGGTGAGATTAAAATAAGTGCAGCCTCCATTAGGGTTTACACAGCAGTCAGCAGCGCAACCACGAGCAGGTCCGGGCACGCTCAAGCTCATTAGTTGTGCGGACTTCGTACTGGCAGGGTCTTAATTGTTTTTCTCTTTAACTGAGCAACTTCATCAATAATCATTAAAAGGTGTTCAAGCAGGTGGGGCTCTTCTTACCTTTGTCACATGCAGCACAAAACACTGATTCACACCTCCATGTAAATTTAGAGAGGAAATGCTTGTATCATCATTTTCTTTTACATCTAATAAAGTCAAGTTTCATAATAATTATTATATTTGATCATTTTAGAGATACTGGCTTAATGTATGTGTGTTAAATAAGACAGAATCTGTACTCATTAACTGTACTTAAAGAAAATTAATCGATTACTGAACGCTTGAAAGAGAAAGATCAGGTGAACATAGTGAAGTCTTTTTTCATGGAACTATGTACGAAACATATTAGTGGAGAAATTGATTTAGTTGTGCCAGATAAATATGCCATCTTTTTCTATGGGTACGTGCTTCGGATTGCCTGTGCAGTACAGATGTGTCTCTCTTTGCATAAGCCAGTCTCTAACTTCCTGTTGCTGACATTTCAGCTGTGCATTTAAGAGCTTGCTGAGTTCTGAAAAGGTTGTCATAGCGAAGTCTCAGGCTGCGTCTCTTCCTCTCCTTTAGTCACTCAAAGCCTTTCCCACTTTGCTTCTCCCCGCTTCCCCTTTTCCTGCTTTGTAATTTTCTGTCAATCATGGAGTTAATTTGTTTACCTATTCTGCCTTTATTTCTCTGTCTGTCTTAATTGCTCTCTCTCTTTCTCCTCTTTGTTATTTATAATTTAGGATTATTATATGCATCCACCTAGCTCTTTTTGTCACGCGGTAATACAAACTCACCTGACCTGCATGATAAACAATCATTGCTGGCTTGTGAGTCTTCATTAGTGTGGCATTTACCATTCCAGCTGCCTTTAATTAATGCCTGTTTCACAGTGTAGCTTTGATGTGAAGTTTATTGACAGAATTACAGTTCAATTTAATACTTTTTATGGTTTTGATAATTATCTAATTTAAAGAAAAATGGGGAAAAAAGCATTGTCCTTATGTTAGAATGAATTAATTATCCACTAAAACATTGTTAACTTTATCAAAACATTATCAACATAGTTATCACATAGTTTTGAATGTTTGTTGTTATTATCAACATATTAGCTACCAAGAGAAATGTACAGTGGTGTATTTTTTATCTCACATATCATTTGCACAGACTAAATACAAAGGTCACACAATTATGCAATAAATAAAAAAACAAACAATTGCACATATTAAGCCTAGACTCTAGGGTTTTTACCAGGCTATTGCATTAATTCAGGGATAGTTTTGTAGATGTAATTCAGATTGCTCCAGGCATCAGGTGCCAAAACCTTAAAAGCTTCCGTTACCGGTTCAGTTGTTACTCTTTATTGGACACATATTGTGATATCCTTGTTTCCATATAAGTAGGGATATGGTAAGACTCACGTGCCGAAAAAATTACGTTTTTGTTTTTTACTAAAATCAGGAAAAAATATATTTTGCTTTTTTATCTGTTCAACAATAAACTAAATATTTAATATGGCAATTAAACAAATAAAGTATTTAGATGTAAGTCTTAGTAGAGGCAGAAGTTTAAAAGGATTTTGCAAGTTTGCCATATTAAAAGAAAAGCATTCAGTTTGCAAATTATTTTGGGCTCAATTGGAAATAAATAGAAACAAATGTAGTCTTTTTGCAGCAATACGAACAGGATTTGGGTAATTTTTCCTTTGAAGAGCACTTGCTGTATTTATGTAAGTTTAATCAATTAATTAAAAGCAGATTTGGGTGCACAAAAGTCTGCTCTTCAGTAAAAGTCAGTGGATAAATGTCATCATATTTACTAAAACATTAAAGGCAATGCAAGCTTGGCTATTAAATGATAAATCCTTAGTGTTTTACCTCACAGTTTCCACTGTAAGAAGATTTTAACTAGTTAATAAAATATTTTCTTTAATTAAAAATAAAAATTATCCGTTTGCATCAATTAACTGGGTCAAATTTCTGTCATTCTTGAAGTGCAGTCGGGGGCCACACAAAATAGTCCAGGGGCCACAAATGGCCCTTGGGCCGCACTTTGAACACCCCTGAGTTTGTACATACAAACAAAGTAGTGACAGAGGCAGCAAAAATGTATGGATGTCCATTCACATTATTGTACAGCAGACAAAGATGAGTAAGAAAACCCCAGTCAGTAATAAATGTTAGTGCCCTGTATTTTAAACTATCCAAAACGTAGAGACAATAAGCTGATTTATTTATACAGTTTATTCCCATAGAAAGGCAAAATGTTGATTCTACTAGTTCTTAATTTTACATAAAAAGTAAAAAAGGACTTATTTCTAAAAGAAAATCATAATAAGAGCTCCATCTTTTTTGTAAGATAATGACTTGTTAGTTAAAAGATTTATCATCAATAAAACTCCTAACTAGACACCAGCTCCATGTGTTGAACATTCCTCATTAAATTTTTCTCAAGCTGTTTCAGCCTTGCTTTTGCTGAAGAATTGGAAAAAGGGTTTGTTTTCTCTACTTTAAAAACAAGTTGCAGGTAAAAGAGCTCTCTTTCAAAGGCAGGTTAGAGATACTCAAAAGTCTCTCCAGTAGTGGGTGTTTGGCAGTGAATTTCGGGGCAAGAAGCATAGAAGTGAAAGCTAAGTTTAGAAATTTTTATTTTAGGTCATTTATATATAGAAAAAACAATAATGGACTAAGAACTGAAACTTGTTGTACTCCCTACGGACTTGTAATAAATCTAAGGTAGAGCCATGTAGTTAAAATATTATCTAGGTTTTACCTACAAGGTATTTGGCAAACCATCCAGCAAGATGTTTAGTTACAATCAAGGGCATGGGCACAAAATGGTTTGTCCAGAGGTAAAAAATAGCAGGTTGGGATGCCAATATATGTATACATATATGTATACACTATATATACAGGGAACACTTAAACAACACAATATAACTCCAAGTAAATCAAACTTCTGTGAAATCAAACTGTCCACTTAGGAAGCAACACTGATTGACTTTTTAATTCAATTCAATTCAATTCAATTCAATTCAATTCAATTCAGTTTTTTTTATATAGTGCCGATTCACAACACATGTTGTCTCAAGGCACTTCACAAAAGTCAGATACATACATTCCAATTTGTCCTAACCATTGAACAGTGCAGTCAGAGTTAGTTATTTATTCAAATTGGATAAAATTTTTTTCTGTCTAAGGTCTTGACAATCAATTTCACATGCTGTTGTGCGGGGAAATCTTTGGCGATTAACAAGACACACTCATCAAACTAGCAGTTCTGCAGGTGGGGACCACAGACCAAGCCTCAGTACCTATGCTTTCTGGCTGATGTTTTGGTCACTTTTGAATGTTGGTGGTGCTTTCACACTCGTGGTAGCATGACAGGACTCTACAACCCACACAAGTGGCTCAGGTAGTGCAGCTCATCCAGGATGGCACATCAATGCGAGCTGTGGCAAGAAGGTTTGCTGTGTCTGTCAGCGTAGTGTCCAGAGCCTGTAGGCGCTACCAGGAGACAGGCCAGGACACCAGGAGACGTGGAGGAGGCCGTAGGAGGGCAACAATCCAGCCTACCTCCGCATTTGTGCAAGAAGGAACAGGAGGAGCACTGCCAGAGCCCTGCAAAATGACCTCCAGCAGGCCACAAATGTGCATGTGTCTGCACAAACGGTTAGAAACCGACTCCATGAGGATAGTATAAGGGCCCGACGTCCACAAATGGGGGTTGTGCTCACAGCCCAACACCGTGCAGGACGTTTGGCATTTGCCAGAGAACACCAGGATTGGCAAATTCGCCACTGGCGCCTTGTGCTCTTCACAGATAAAAGCCGGTTCACACTGAGCACATGTGACAGACGTGACAGTCTGGAGACACCGTGAAGAGTGATCTGCTGCCTGCAACATCCTTCAACATGACCGGTTTGGCAATGGGTCGGTAATGGTGTGGGGTGGCCTTTCTTTGGAGGGCTGCATGGCCCATGTGCTCACCAGAGGTAGCCTGACTGCCATTAGGTACCGAGACGAGATCCTCAGACCCCTTGTGAGACCATATGCTGGTGCGGTTGGCCCTGGGTTCCTCCTAATGCAGGACAATACTAGACCTCATGTGGCTGGAGTGTGTCAGCAGTTCCTGCAAGATGAAGACATTGAAGCTATGGACTGGCCCGCCCGTTCCCCAGACCTGAATCCGATTGAACACATCTGGGACATCATGTCTCGCTCCATCCACTAACGTCACGTTGCACCACAGACTGTCCAGGAGTTGGCGGATGCTTTAGTCCAGGTCTGGGAGGAGATCCTTCAGGAGACCATCCGCCGTCTCATCAGGAGCATGCCCAGGTGTTGTAGGGAGGTCATACAGGCACGTGGAGGCCACACACAATACTGAGCCTCATTTTGACTTGTTTTAAGGACATTACATCAAAGTTGGATCAGCCTGTAGTGTGTTTTTCACCTTTAATTTTGTGTGTGACTCCAAATTGATTTTGTTGTCGGCACATTCAACATTGAACAGAACAGTATTCAATGAGAATATTTCATTCATTCAGATCTAGGATGTGTTTTTGAGTGTTCCCTTTATTTTTTTGAGCAGCGTGTATATATATACATATACAGGGGTTGGACAATGAAACTGAAACACCTGTCATTTTAGTGTGGGAGGTTTCATGGCTAAATTGGACCAGCCTGGTAGCCAGTCTTCATTGATTGCACATTGCACCAGTAAGAGCAGAATGTGAACGTTCAATTAGCAGGGTAAGAGCACAGTTTTGCTCAAAATATTGAAATGCACACAACATTATGGGTGACATACCAGAGTTCAAAAGAGGACAAATTGTTGGTGCACGTCTTGCTGGCGCATCTGTGACCAAGACAGCAAGTCTTTGTGATGTATCAAGAGCCACGGTATCCAGGGTAATGTCAGCAATCCCACTGTTTTTGAGGTGATCTACCTTTTGTTACCTTGTGCATTTCTCCCTCCCAGCTCTGTCATTTGTTGCTGATGGCTGCAGCATACTAGAGGATGCCAGCCCGGGGGCTGCCTATTTGTATGGGTCATGTGTTCTCACAGCCTCTAAGCTGACAAAAAAGCTTTACAGCAAAACACACTATGTGTTTGCCTCTGCACTTACGCACAAATCACTCTCATTCATTTACTTTTCCTGTGCTGAGGAGATGTCGCTGCGCTTGGGGAAAGTTTCCCTGCCCTCCCCTGGTGCGACCTAAGTGAAATGTCTGTGTGTGTATTTGTGTACTAAAGCCAACAAGTAAGCATGTTACGAATAGCTGAAGGTAATGAGAATGCGTTTGGTCCCCGTTGGCATGCATGAGTTGCAAATAGACATGGGAGGAAAGCTGTTTCAGTCACCAACTGATTGAGGGCTTGAGTTGTGAGCAAAGATACATATGTTTGCCAGCACAAATTGATCCTGAAAAATAAGATTTAAACCGCAGTGAATGAAATAGATGTCCATTAATAAACAGGAGCAGGTGGAAACTAAACCTAATTTGTGGTTGGTCATAGCAACATTTTCAGAGACATACTTTTTATTTTTTATAGAATTGAAATATATGCAGTTATTTTGACATTGCTTTAGTTTAAAAACAACTTTCCAAATGTTGGCTGGCTATTCTCGTATTGTGAAAAAGACAAAGCATGTGGCATTTACAAAAAATGCCCTACATCACTCTAATCCTGCTTTCTCATCTATCTGACATTTGTGGTGTGTGAGTGACAGTGGATATATGTGAGCCTAAAGTAGTAATTAAATCAAGGTCCGTTGCTGTTAAACATGGGGTATCGAGGGATGACAATGCTTATTGACAAAAATCCACGTAAATGTCAACTGCCCCTTTCCTGTCCAATTTTATGTTATTACCCAATGTTTTCCAGCTAAGAAGCTTATTTGGAGACTGTAAAGTCACACTAAAGTCACCATGGGCTGAAATACAAAGGTAAAAGTGGCTAGGAAAAAGTCTCCTTTGGCTACACACAGTGGGAAAGATATGCAAGCATAAGAAAAAAATAGCCTCTGTATCTGACGTAAAGTAATTTAAGTGATATATATATATATATATATATTATATATATATATATTATATATATATATATATATACATTGTAGCTTTGCTGTGGAGTGAGAAAGTAACTTTTAATTTGCTATGAAATCAGTTTTTAACATCATTCAATAAGTGGACAGCGCATCAATGGCAGAGGGACTACAACTATGTTTATGCTCGTAACCCATCGTGATTAATTGAGCGAAAGGCGAGAAGTGGCCCCGAAACACAAAAACGGAGAAAAGAGCCCTTATTGATGCAATTC
This sequence comes from Crenichthys baileyi, assembly GCA_036173005.1. Classification (NCBI taxonomy): domain Eukaryota; kingdom Metazoa; phylum Chordata; class Actinopteri; order Cyprinodontiformes; family Goodeidae; genus Crenichthys; species Crenichthys baileyi. The sequence goes on from JAHHUM010000977.1 coordinate 208,780, forward strand.
TTGAGCTGGTCGTAATTAGCATAATGAGAAAAATGAAAAAGATTGATAGAGTACATAGTGCTTGTTGCCATGGAAATGAAAATTAGGTTGAATGGACAGAAGTCAAAGTTTTGGTGTTCATTATTATTCACCAATATTTCAAGTTTAAACAAAAGAATAAAGAAACAGAGACACATATATCATTGTTAGTGAGTCTTAGTTTGAAGGATAAGGATTGCAAAAATGGAATCTACGAATAATAGTAACAATAAAAGTCGTGGCCAAACTCCAAAAAAGTACACAATGAGAAATGTGTTAGAAAGCATTTCTACAGAGTTTACTGCAGAAAACATAAGGGAACATATAAAAAAAGACAGCCACTTACATCATACAGACAGCACACGAAAAAAACAAGGGCTTGAATAAAAACAAACTGCTAGGAACGTTCGCACCACAAAAGAGTGTCCTTGGAAGCATAAGGTGCACATCTTTTTGTTTCTGTTGTGTTAGAACTCCTCAGGAGCACGGATAATTGAGAGGTTCAATGAGTGAAAGTTATCTTATTTCTTCACTCCAGTGGTTTTCAAGCTGGGGGTTCAGCTAAAATATGGGTATAAAATCTGTTGGATTTGCCCTTGTGTTTATATGAGATGGAGATGAGGTTTACAGGCAAAGTTGACAAAGCTCTTTTAGCGCATACAGTTCCAGAGAGGAGTTTACATGCACTTTTCATGGGCATGAATGTCATATATATTTCTGGGTTTTTAATGAGGTATTTGCACTTTTCTTTTTTCCAGGTGAAATAAATACACTTCTTTCAGTAATGTCATAGGCAACAATTAGGTCCACATGTTTGAATTAATTGCGGATTTTCATGATTGATTAATACCTAATTATTCAAATGTATGCATACAGGTTCAAATACAAAGCTATACAGCCACTATTATTTAATCAGATATTAATTACACAGGAAGTTGCAACTTGATCGCGTTTTTGTAGCTATCAAGAAATTCCGCTTGCGTGTTTGACAACTTTTATGATCAGAAATGGTAGAGTTCCTTTTATACTGGTTTCCTGGAAAGGACCAGGCCTAAGAATAGTTCACAATTTTTACCGTCATACCGTATGGTTAGTTCAGCTCCACTCAGCAATCTAGCTGAGCTTAGTTGAGGTGAAGTTAAAGAAGCTGGAAGTAGTCTTCCTTCATTACAAATAAGACCACAAATTGACTTTGTAAAGTGCCTTAAGACATCATGGGTTGTTAATTGGCACTATATAAATAAAGATGAATTGAACTGAATTATTCTGTCCACCTTGTGTAATGTACCAGTGCCTCTGGTAACAAAACAGCTCCAGAACATGATGCCACCATCACAATGCTTGACAGTTGGTTTTTACCCTGGCTCCTTCTAACATTCTTCCAGACATTGTGACCAAATAACTAAATCTTTGTCTTATTTGACCAAAAAATTTTTCTCCATAAGAAATTTGTTGTGTCCATGTGTTTAGCTGCATATTTCAGTCAAGATTACCTCGACTTAAGTCACCTTTTTTGGAGCAGGAGCTTCTTTCTCAGTCAGGACATACTGGTATTACTGCAGTTTCCAGCTTATGACAGGGTTGAGCCTAGGTCTGGAGTTTTACTAAACATTCTAACCAATTTGCTTTCATTTGAGAGTGACAGTTTGGGTCAGATGGTTGAAACTCGAACAGAACTAGGTCAAAGATGGTGTGATTCCAAATATACATTAAATCTGTTTTTTGGAATGGACAAATCTTGCTTCTGTACTGGCCTCGGCACCAAACATATGAAACATTTCTGAAATTCGTATTTAAAACATACCCATCCCATGAAAATGAACCAGTTTAGATGAACTCTTGTTCCAAGAAATGTGGTCAAATAAGCAGTCGGAAATGTGCTAGAAGCTGTTTGATTGCTATAAAAAGCATGTGATTAACTTTCTGCTCTCTAAGGGACATTTAACCAAATATTCATGTGTGTGTGTGCGTGTGTATGCGTGTGTGTGTGGGCGTGTGAGCATCATTTGACCATGTATGGGAGACCGGGTGTGGTTATAACACTTTTTGCTTCAGTCCCTCTAACTCAATGATTGTTTAGGCTTCAGGTGTCAAAGTTTTGTGTTTAGTGTCACATGTTTACTACATATGACACTAATTTAGAACCCTGCAAGAATACCACAGACCTTATATGTTATAATACAGGCTGAGGAGAGTTGGAACGATTAGACAACAGAATCAACCTATCTCACACCTTCTCCACTGAGTGGATGATCCGCTGCAGCCTGACCTTGTCCCCGTACACGGCTGCAGCAAACCAGACTGTAATAGATGATGTAAGAACAGACACAGTGATGGTGGTGTAGAAGTTCACCATCATTGTCACTAGGAGGTGAAACTTTTTAGGCTTCTTGGTGAGGGAGCTGATGTTCTGCTCCTACTTGAAGTTCTGGGTATTGGTGGAGGCCAGGAAGTAGAAGGACTCTAGAGTTCACCGAAGTGTTACAGAGGATGACGGGGGAAGATAAGCTGAGTCCTTCCTGAAATCCACTATCATCTCCACTGTCTTGAGTGTGTTAAGCTCCAGATTGTTGCTGCCACAGCAGGACACCAATTGGTCCGTCTCACTTCTGTAGGTCGACTGTAGACCGAGATGTTTGTCTTTAGAAAAGAACGACATACAATTGCCCAACTTTTTTGGTCGAATGTTTATATTTTGTTGATCTAGAAATTGTTTTAAGCTTGTTCCTAGCAACAAAAACAAGAACTTTGTTCAAAAACGCTTGCTGTATTTAACCAAGATTAATCATACCCAAGTCTGTTTTTGAGTAAAAAATCACTGGGTGTTTGTGGCCCTACTTACTATGAAAGAACCAAATTATGTATTGCCAAACAGGGTATAATTCCATTTTGTGTGATTCAGATGATTTTATATGTTATTGTATAAGTGCATAATAAGCCTTGGTGTTGGTCAACAGAAAGTTTATTTTTCTCTATAAAATCTGCATTTACCTGTTTCCAGCCTTGACAATCACCATGTGAGATCATAGAGAAAACAGGTAAATACTGAACTGACCATAGGGCCCCTACCTCAACAATAATTAACAGAATTGTTGGCGTTACAACCCTCCCCATGTTACAACTGTTTATTATGAATATGAATATATTATTTAATATTAATATTCGGGAGGTGTTCCAGGCACGTCCCACTGGGAGGAGGCCCAGGGGACGGCCCAGGAAACGCTGGAGGGACTATGTCTCTCGGCTGGCCTGGGAACGCCTTGGGCTCCCCCCGGAGGAGCTGGAGGAGGTGTCTGGGGAGAGGGACGTCTGGGTGTCTGCTGAGTCTGCTGCCCCCGTGACCTGGTTCCGGATAAGCGGAAGACGACGAGTACGAGTACGAGTACTTTAATCTTTTATTAAATAATATTTCGGTCTATTAAGGGTTGTCCTGTGAATACCAGCCCAATAAGGCGGTGGTATTAGGACAAAATTGAAAAGGCTGAGCCAAGCTCTGGCATTCGTGAAAAGCAAAACTCTGTACACACACTGAATGAATTCACTCAATTTCTTAAAATACAAGAATTTATTAACAGAAATAAGTCAAATCAAAGTCAAACATATTTCGATCAACAAACTATTTACTACGCTAAAACAACCCAACTAAACTACCAAGCAAAATATAAAAATAAGGAAGACTAATGGGCTATGTACAATATAAACCAGTTGATCAAAGATGGTTGCAACCATGACCGAAAGAGTAATGCAATATTACCATGTTTGAGAACCAAGGATTATCTTGAAGAATCTGGAGATGAAGTTGAGTTAGCCTTGGAAATAACTCAGGTAATAATTGGTATACCTTTAGACAACCATTCACAATGCAAGATCAGATAAAATATATATTGAATTAAACCAAACTTCTGGATGACCAATTCTCAACGGTGTTTAATTAGCTGCCTTTATTTATTAAAATAGTATTTAAAGAAATATTATTAAGGAAATAGTAAAATAATATTAAAGGAAATATTATTTTGAATAAGAACCAAATCTTTCTGAATAAATGGGTTTTAATGGTGTTTACTTGGTTATCATATATATAGTTTAGAAAAATAATATTTAGGGAAATATTATTTCCTAGATTAAAAACTAACAACCTTTTTGGGTAAATGACCTTTAGCTACTTAGTAGGCAAGCACGTGTTCTTAGCTGTTAGCGGTTGGAGCTAACAAAAGAAGCTTATAGTTTATCATCAGAATCAAACACATACCTTTAAAATACCACTAATAAAAGGGTTAAAATGCATAAGGGTGGATAGCGCGTTATGGACGATCTTCTGCGTTTAAAATCACCCTTTAAATAAAGTTTGTCTTAACTTTAAAAACACAAACACAGAACACATAAACTGAGCACATGTGCCGAAGAGCTAATCTGCTAGCACTAAGATAGCTGAGTTCTCAACACAAACAAAACTAAACGTCATAAAACGAACCTTATTTATTTAGTTTCATTCAAACTAACCTTCTCTGCTCAAACACTACCTCTTACGTGAACCGTGCTGAGGAAAAGTTGTCCGGGGCGCCGAAGCTGAAGAAAGCATCCACAGTGAACAAAAGGTTGCAGCTAACCTCGGTAGCTGTGGGGTCGGGCGGCTCGCTCTGCCGGGCCGGATGAACTGCATGGTACTGCTGTAGCCACTGTGATGCGGTCCCATTGTCCTTCCTTCAGACCGGGAAAAACCGCTCCACTCGGCGTTGTAGAGACAGGGCCTCAGAGCGAAAAGTCAAGGCACGCTTTTACCTTAATTACCCTGTTCATGAATGAATGAATACCTGATAAACAAACAGCAATTCATTCCTACTTAACTTAGTGCATGTGATCGCATGATCGTATGATACTCATGGATCCAGTTTGAAGAGTTTATGTCTGTTTGCCAGCAAAGACACATTAGCGCGCTGTCCCTCCGTCCAGCTCCACTAGGGACCTACGTGGAAGATGTCAGTTTGTTGCAAAGCTGGGTTTTTATTCAAACAGTGATGTCACACGGAAGTCTGCTGTTACTCCTGTTCCTGGCTGTGCTGGAAGTAGGTTAATGCAATTTATTTTGAAAGTTCCAGAAAAGTTCTTACTGGCCTTTAATGTTGTAACCCATGGCTGGGCTCCCAACACAGCCATACCCGGGAGGAACTCCACAGTAAATTTAAAATTGTTCAACCTGTCTTTTTCTTTTTCTTTTTTTTTTTTTAATTATCTTTATCTATTTAATGTATTTTTAAATGCATGAAATTGATCACATTCATGCCTTTGTGCAAACAATGTGGAAGTTGTTTAGAGGCCACTTTACACAAACTCCCAATGTTTTCAGGAAGCAGCCACAAAGCACACAGAGAGCCACACTGCTGTGGCCACTCATTTGCATGACAAAGTCCTAGTTAATTATTTAAGGAGTCTTATTTGATCAATACAGGAGAGCTGTATCCGACTGCAGGGACAATCTGATCTACTGGATTCTATAGGTCTTCATTATTTATGAGAACCACAGTAAGAGAGGGAGGAGAAAGAGGGAGCAAAGTGATACAGCAACAACATGGGTAGTGGTAGCAGAGTCTTGTATCATGTGTATTAAAAGTTTTCCCTTTTGGTACTGATTAATATTTTAGAAGGTTTGATACTAAGATTTAGAACCGAGCTGCAGAGGTGAGAGCAGCGAGGAAGGGTTAGTTTGCAACACTGTTGGCGTGACAACTGTGGTCTGTCTTGATGGGACTGACAGTGTTAAAGAACAGATTTAATATATATATTTGTAATCGTCTTAGGTTGAAATGTCAGTGAAAATTGTAAAAGTATGTTTTGAGTGTTCTCTTCATTAAATTGCAATGGCAGACACATTCAGGGAATTTTTGTATATTTTTCTTGCAGGTTATGGATTAGTCATAGGTGTATGTCGGCACACTGGCACAGCCAGGGGGTGCCTATCTAAAAATAGTGACAATCCCAGAGGAGGGGGAACATGTGAGTAAGCTCAGTCATCCCTGCTCTGTCCCCTTTGGCAAAGGTCCTGTAAGGCTTGGAAGTGGAGGGCTTTTGGACGAAGGCTCAGAATTGTTTTTATACAGATTTGTAGGTACACAGGTCCAGGATTCATCCACTTGTGTTGCTGTTTGGAGAGCCTCACCTCTGAATAGGAAAATGCTAAGTAAAGACATGACTGTCTGTCTGTTTGACCTCTGACATAGCCCCCATTACCCTAGATGGGATGGGTGGCTGTTAATCTCAAGCTCGGGTCTTTCACCAGAGGCCCGTGAGCCTGAGGTTCCTTAACAGCATATTTGCTGTTTCTAGGACAGTGCTTTCTGGACTGAGACCTTTGAAGTTTTTCCAGGTATAAGTTGGAGGAGCTACTTCTCCACTGTGGGGGGATATTGTCCTGAATGCTCCATTGACCACACGCATTAAAGTTTCCTTCACCTACCAGGCTCTCTCCACCTGTTCTCTGAGCCCTTGGTATTTTTCCACTTTCTCATGTTTCTTCTTCTTAATGTTTGCCATTGTTTGGGATAGCCACATCCATCTGCGCTTCATTGGACACTACCATTTTGTGGGTCTATATCTGGAAGTCCCACATGACCTATCTGTGTGTGTGTGTATATATATATATATATGTATATATATACATATATACAAGCAAGAACAAATTACTGAGGTAAACATCATCCCACAACAAAAACACATAATTGTTCCCTGGTTGAAAATCTATCAATTTTTATTGACTTCTCAGCAACAACACGCTGCTCATTTAGTTCTTGCTTCATCAGGGAAATTTTCTTATGCAGTCCTGATGCGGCTAGCCTTTTGCAGGGAAGATGAGTTATTCTCTGTATAGTGTAAAGTAAGCAATGAGTGAACAATTAAACTGCTTCTGGAGAGGTTGACGTAAAACTGAAAGAAGCACGACTTTGCACAAGTATATTTTTTTATATCCATTCAGCATTTTTTTCGTTCTGGAATCAGAAAACCTTGTTTCAGTGAGCCACTTTTTTTGCTCTTGTTAGAAGAAAAGACAAAGTGCTCTTTGTGCCAGAAACATTTTAGTGGGTCAAAGCTAGGGAAAGGTCCTTTGAGAGGTCATTTTTCTTCTGCAACAGCACATGGCAGCGAGGTGTGAGGCATTATGGGACTGTGGAGGGTGCTGAGGGAGTGGCAGGGTGGGAATGAAACACAGAGCTATCTTTGGAGAGACCTCTTAGGCTCACCTTTATGACATCAGTAGGAATATTGCCATTCTGTGTGTGTGTGTGTCTGTGTGTGTGAGGGTGTGTGTGTGAGGGTGTGTGTGTGTGCGTGCATGTGCATTTGACCAAACATTCATAATTGGCCCCTGTAGCTCGTTAGATTTGAGTCTGTGTTGTTGTCATGCCAACCAACCACTCTCCTTTTGTGTCTTTTCTTATTTTGTGTAGGGATGGCAACTGCATGGAGATGCCTCACACAACACAGCAAAATCCTCCTGTCATTAGACCTCAGTATGCAGCCCTGCCTTTTAAGGCTGAGATCCTTGCATCCTTTTATATGTCCTGTTTTACAGAACAATGACACCCATCTAGACTGAGATTACTTTGGTGTATCTCACCTACGTGTGTGTGTGTTTGTTGTTTTTATTAGGTGTGGGTTTGCGGTCCAAGTATGTCAGTGTGCTAGTCTCATTAAGAGCTTACTGCTTTTCTTGGACACCTCTTAGAACACCTGATTGGACTGAGATGAGCTGATGCTTACCAATCCAACACCTGGTGTGCTGACATCTGGACAGTAGAAATCACAGCAGATCGGGGCTGAGAAAGGATAGAAGAAAAGTAAAAGAGGAGGATGAGATAATAGGAAAGAGAAAAAAGAAAGTGCTTAGCAAAAGTATTCACAACCATGGTAGTCTTTCAAATTTTGTCTTGTTACTACCACAAATGCTAGACATTTAAGTAGTGCGTTATTATAGTGAAGTGGATGGGAAATTTCATGTGGTTTCAAATGAATATACATATATATATATACACATACACAAAATTACAAAATACAATCAATTCTTTTGGGAATCGGCACTCACTACAGTTGCCAATAGACCTGTGTTAGCATGTGCACCCTGCCCAAGTCTCTAACCTTTTGCAGTCTTTTATAGGTTTTCTTCCAGTGTTGCCCTGTTTTGGCTCAAGCTTACTGCTTAAGAAAACTATCTTGACAGCTTGATGCTGCCATCACCAATGTACATCTCATGACTTTGGTTCAGCAATGGCTTTCCTTTGGCTAGATTTGTGGAATGCACAACTAATAGTTATCCTGTCAACAGATTCTCTCACTTGAGCCATTAGTCTCGACAGCTCCTTCAAAGTTACCACTGTGCTTCTTGGCTGCGTCTCGGATTAAATGTGTCCTGGGTCGGCTAGTTAGTTTATGGGATCTTGTTCCTGTTGTGTTCCTTTGTCATCATGAGGCTTTATTTTCCTCTAATCTTCTACCAAACCTCTGAGGCTTTCACAGAACAATTGGTTCAATTCAGTTCTACCCCATTTTACAACCAATCACAACAAATGTCATCTCAAGTCACTCTATTAGAGATTCAATCCAGTAGAGTAAAACAGTACAGTCAAGTACAGTTTATTTTGGCATTTAGCAAAAGCTGTCAGTCTATTCTAATTTAAAGAAGTCCAGCTGTTTGCATCGAGGTTTTAACTTTGCTCAGTTGCTCATCATGAGCAAGCATGTGGTGACTTTTAACAGGAAGTAACCTCCAGCAGAACCCAGATCAGTGTGGGTGGAAATCTGCAGCACTTTTTATTTATTAAAGAAATTCAAAAATATTTATCATTTTGCCTCCACTTCACAGTTATGCATCACATTGTGTTGGTTTACCACCTTCTTTAAAAACAGTTGTGTAAATGTTTAAGGAGTGTGAATACTTTCACTAGGAATTGCATATGTTAAACTCATTAGTCATTGAGAAAACGAGAAAGGAAAGGCCTACATGAGTAAACTTCCTCAGTCACACTCGCTGTGATCAAACCAACTGCTGTGCTGTTCTTCCATAACCTTTTTTTTTTTTTTATCTCTGACTGTCTCCATTTGTCTCATTAATTGTCTGTCCTGCTAATTAAAGCCAGACCGCCATATATTCATTCAAATGAAGCAGAGGTACATCTAATAGTTTGTGTAGTTATATTCTGGTTCTTTAAGTCTGTTCTGCTTATGGATTAAAGTCGTTTTGATCACACCTGTTTATCACAATTAATGGAAGGATTACACCTACAGTACAAACACCTGTACATTAAGATGGCTTTAGTGAAGAATTCTTGGTTTGAATTCAAATGTCAACCTTAATCTTTTCCTAGAAAAGGTAGGCTTCAGGAATACTATGCTTATTTGAATATCTGTCACTTCATGAAACTGAAGCTTTCTTTTTAGAAAAATCTGAGCTGCCTGATGCAATATGTAGTTACTTGGAGCTACTTAAGCAAAATTTATCATATGAACAGATTTTCAGTAGGCCGAGACAACCAATCTCCCACCCAAAATAAATCTGATCTCATCTTGAATTTAATAATGTTTACTCCAGCTGAAGCACTGCATTTGGATTGCAGCTCAATCAGCCTCATTAATGGATGAGCAGGCAGAATGTAAATGTTGCCCCGGATGGCCCGGCCTTTCTTGTGCTCTCCTAATTGTTAACCACGACGTTTACATCAAAACCAGTTGCAGGTCCGATGCTGTTAGCCCTGTGTTTCTGTTGCCCCCAGCAACTAGTGAGAGTCTCTCGTTGCAACCACAGTCGAATGTAGACGCAGACTCTGAATAAAAGACTGAGAGGAGATATTGTGGATTCTGATCATTCAGAAAGAAGAAAAGAACACATGCTGGGTCCTGACAGATGCAAATGTCAGCTGTATTGTTTGATTTGAATGGTTATGAGTGGAGAATACCTTTGCCTGTGATTCGATGTTTTTTGAAATTGTTTTTGTGTGTGTGCCTAACAGAGGCTGCGGGGGCTGAAGCACACAGCGGAGCTCTAACAGACACGAACAGCCCGAAGGAAACTCTCATCCTCGACTGCACATTAGCTTTTTTCACTCTAAACTATGTGTGTCAGCCTCCTCTATGCGTCTTTTTTTATTTTACCTGCACTCGTTTGCTCGTTTCTGCGCAGAGCTTTTTGGGCAGGTGAAATAAAGTAGCGGAGGCACTTCATGCAACTCATCACAGAGATCGCTGCTGCTGCTCAAAGAGTTCTGGCCCCCCGCTGGGAAAGATGAGAGGCTTGATTACAGTCAAATTAGCAAATGAGCAGGTTAATTACAGAGGCAAATTCCTGTGTAAGGACTGTCAATTTTCTAAGAGCTCCCGCTTGAAGAGCCTAAAGAAAAGGGAAGGGGAGGCGGAGGGTGGAGAAACTGAAAAGACAGAGGACGGATTCTTTTTTTCTCAGTTCTTTTTCAGAAAAACTCCCCAGTTTCTACCTGTCTTAACTCTGAAGTTTGCCGTTTGAGGTTAAGGGGAAATGGTTGCTTCAATGAGCTATTATTCATTTTTTATTTTTTAGAGGACACTTTTCCCCTACATTTTCTTTTCTTCGCCTCACTCTAGAGACTGCATAAAACGCCTCACTCCAGCTTTCTACCCACTCTCGCTCTGGCTTTCATCCTTCACTTCACAGAAACCTTTCTTTTTCTTTTTTTTTTTAAGGCTTCAGAAATTTTATTTACTACTACCACGTAGAAGACAATGAATTTCTGAGACATCACCTGAAGTTTGCAAGGACATTCCATTACTCACAGATAAAATGTTTAATGAGCTTTATGAGGGGGAGGGGGCAAAAGCAATTAGGGAGATAAGGTGGATTTTCTCCTTTTTGTCCCCATTTGGGTGACCTTGCTTACCACCAGCTTCTTTTGATATGTTTGTTCATGTAACGAGTCCTAGACACGTGACTAGAAGCAATGTGATGCATGTCTCTTAAAGCTCATATCCAGACGTTTTTGTAAAATCAATCAAACTAAATTGAGATATAGTTTGTTACATATAGAATGCGATCACATGTCATCATCAGTTTTCCATTTGTTTTGTTGGAAATTGTCATATAATCATAACAATATCTCCACAGAAAATAGGCACATGCCTCAGGTGTCATCGTATAAGGCAACTAAACTCATCTTTATTCATCTTTTGAGTTGAATTTATCCTTAAAAGGTATTCACTCTGCATGACTGCAAAACCATGTTTGAGCCATCTAAACGAAACCCCATGGAAGCAGTTTGTGAAGAGGACCAGCTCAGACTGAAACGGCCAGAGTTCCCTATCAGTTTTCTTAAGTGATGATACAAATCATGCACAAAAACAAAATCATAGTTACGTAGTTCTAGAGGTGATTGTTGCCACTGTTTGCTGTCGGCTTTGCCATCCACAACAGTGTACATTCACACTTCATACATTCATACTTTTGCTTTGTACTTCTACAAAGCAGAAGTACTTTTTTATGGTATTAGTAGTAAAAGTTTGAACTTCCATCAGTTGCAGAGGTGGGTGAACATTTTGTCATCAAACTGACCTTTGAAGCTGGAAAAAAGACAAACATATAAAGTTTGACCAGAGCAAGATTGTGATTGCGAGAGATTTGAGTCAGCGCATCTCCAAAATTGCAGCTCATGTGGGGTGTACCCACTCTCAAGTGGTTAGAGTGGTCCGATATAAGAACAGGGGTGAACCAGTGAAAAAGTCATGGGAAACCAATGATTGTTGATTAACATGGTGAGAAAGCTGGTCCATGTGGTCAGATCCAACAAATAAAATACTGAATAAGTTAATGCTGGTTCTAATGTCAGAATACACAGGGCATCACAGTATCTTATAAACAAATGATCTGCCATGGATAGCCATGCAACCCCAGCTCCCAACTTCCAGGACTTATGCTGCTAACATCTTGGTGCCAGATACCACAGCACATCTTCAGAGGTCTATTGAAGTCCATGCCTAGACAGGTCAGGAACTGGTTAGTACCTTTAATGCTTCCCCTTGCATTGACCAATGGTCAGTGGGTATTTTATGACTGAAGATAATGTTTGCCTGCATCTTTGATTAATTTATTGGGCAGATGTGAGCGAAGTCTGGAGCAAATGGAGTGAGAAGCTGAGCAGCTGGCAGAGGACAAGAAGAAGGCTAGTGGATAAGATTTCACACACAATGCACACCCTCAGCCATGCACACATGAGCAGTGATGAATCTGGGCTGCTGCGGCAGCGTGCGCGTGAGTGACATGACTCATACCAGTTCACTACCAGATGTCATTTGTGTGTCACATTGAGAACTAGCTGCAGCAGCACAGCTAACTTCATTTCTCCTGCCTTGTCACCTCCATGTCGTCGTCTGTCATCAGTTCAGTAAATTAGAGTTTCATTGCTGCAAGTGTTTCCTGGGAATTTGTCTTGGATGTTGTCATATCTCTTAATGGACCTGAAGTTGTGAAAGTTGGCAGTTGGCTTTTTATAGATTTATGAGTGTATCTGCAGCCAGCGGGAAACACATCAGAGAACTGTTGCGACTTGGAGAGGGCAGTTTAGTAGGAGCAAAGAGATGGTATCTATATTTTATCTGTCAATGATATTCTACAGGGGGCAAAAAGAAGATTTTTTTTCTGTTTGTGACTTTTTAGAAGTATATCAGCACCGGTTATCACTTCTTTATCATTGCATCAGCACGAATTACCTTTCCCCCCTTTGCTTTGTTCTTTATTTCCCTATTTTCCCGCATCCATAGTTCTCCCTTCATCCCCCTTTCCCCCCTCCAAATGAGAAGACTGTATTGGATTCTCAGTCCATTCCAAATGAATTGAGCTGCAGCGCTCATGTCAAAACGAGCTCAGTCGATTGCCCAAATGTAACTATGCACAGTTATTGCGGCTGCAGTGCAAGCCATTTGCGGGAAGCCTAAACATTATAAACAAATAAAGCTGCCGTATTGCCTCCAGGCGTTTTGGTTAGGAATGCACTGCAGTGTCTGGTGAATGAGCAGCCAGCGTGAAATCCAATATAGGCTTTTGTGCGGAGGAGGCGGGAGAACACTCCACTCCAATCTTCATCAATAAGGCACTGTACAAGGCCACTGTGGCTATTGCCACCCGAATACGACCGTTGTTGTTTTGACCACGCCGTGCCACGTCTCATACAACAAACGGCAATACTAACTGAAGAAGAAGAGGGATCTGGTTTAAAGAAAATACAAAACTGACTCCTCCACATTCCTGCTGACTAATCAGACTAATCAGAGCAAGGAATTCAGGTGGGTCTAACAAATGTCTACAGATCTCATGTGGATCTAATAAATGTCCCTACATGCTGCTGATTTCGAATATTTGTGCAGTCTTGTGGAGTTAAATTTTACAGCAGCGCTTCACCCTTGTTTTTAGAGGCAGCCCCACAGAGCATTTCCCATAAACACTGGATTCTAAAGTGCTGACGCAGGCGTGGGATAAAAAGGACAAGTTCTCCCACTGATTTTGCTTATCATACGGTCTAATGCCATGGTTCACAAACTGTGGTATGAGCACTGCTGGTGGTACTTGGACTGCCTTTGGTGTTACTTAGTAGAAACCTTTGATATTAGCTGCTCAAAAGGAAGATACAAAGACATTGTAGGATGTACTGCAAACAATCACAAACAGATGAAATGATGAGTTGTTCACCCAACCACATGGGAGTATCTCCATACATAGGCATCTAGACGTGGTGAAGATGGCTTGCTTAAGTTTAACGTGAACATTAGAATACATAAGAAAGGGGCTTGAAGCAGTGGAGATTGCTCTAAGACTGCAAGGGAAGCTCAGCTTCCCCTAAAATGTCAAAAATAAGTGATCAAATATACTGTTGTGTGTACATGTCATTGACTAAATATGCACTACAACGCGCTCAACTTTTGTTCAGAATCAGCTTCTTATCACTGGTAACAACGTAGCTTTCCTCTCACTCATTCCCGCAGCTTCACAGTGCTTTAAAGAGTGAGTTTAATAGCGAAGCAAAAATGCTGGGTTTTGTCCCGCTCTTCGGACGCTCAGCGTCTCTGGGGCACTATGAGCCAGCCTCGGCTGCAGCGAAACGAGACGAGACATTGGATAAATGCTGGGCTTTGTCCCGCCCATTGGATGCTCAGCATCTCTGGGGGTCTATGGGGCAGCGGGCTGGCCTCGGTTGGCCCGGACGCTCAGGTTCTGCATGATGATTGGATGATCTGTCTGAGGCTGAATCTCTTTTTGATTGACAGTGAAATGAGCGAATCAGCGATCTTGAAATTGAGCTTCCCGTCCTTGAAAGACCAGCATCCGCCACTGGTTTGAAGTGACTTTCAATGTGGCATGATTGCTGTTCGTGCCAGTTTTGTTGATATTTCAGAATTTCAGAAATCTCTGGGCTTCAAACCGAAAAGCCCATAAAAAGAGAATTTCCAGTAGGCTGCAGTTGTGTGGACAGAGATGTTTTGTTGATGTCAAAGGGCAAACACTTTAACCTTGAAGAAGATGGGCTACAGCAGTAGAAGACCACACCAAGTGCCACGCCTGTTAACTAAGAAACAGAAAATGATGCTATGCTTTGCACATGCTCATCAGACTGGACAATTACAGATTAGAAAAATGCTGGCTGGACTGATGACCTTCATTTTCTTTCAGCAGTGGCGGTTCGAGCTGTAAGGGTGTGAGGAGTATTTCTGGGCACACTGCAGACCCCTATCATATAATTTGATCAAGTCAGATTTATTTATTTATTTATATAGCACATCCAAAAAACAACCCCAGTTGACCAAAGTGCTTTACATAATAAAATATTAGCAATTAAACAACACAAAACAAGATAAATAATCAATAAAACAAACACATGGATGTTATCCTTAACTAAAGTTGAAAGACATTGAAAATAAATTAGTTCTAAGCAGAGACATAAATTGTTCTGCTGTTTGAACAGCTCTGATTTTCAAATTCAGGCTGTTCCAGAACTTTGGGGGCAACACAGAGAAAGTTCTTTGACATCAGGTTTTAAGTCCTGATCTGAGGTCTCTAAGATCAACTGACTAGTTAATCGTAAAGTCCTAGCTAAAATAAAAGGGCGAAGCAGATCAGATAAGTAATTTGTGAGCATCATTTATATGCTACAGCCTACCTGAGTATTGTCCTGGACATGTCCACTCATTTAGGATTACAGAGTACCCATCTTCTGGCAGCTGCTAACAGTAGGATACCAGTAGCACCATGTCCTCAAACTGGTTTCTTGAACATGACAACTTCACTGTTTTCCAGTGGTCACCAGATCTCAATACAATGCCTTCTTTGATCACCTTTGGGGTTCTGGTCAAGAGAACTTTTTATTATTTTTACCAACGTAAAGGTTTAAAATCTCTACTTCTCTAGTAAACTAAGCATGTCAGGCCAACAGAGAATTTTTTTTCCCTGTGTTTTTATGACAAAACATAGAAGATGTCGAAATCCTTTTGTAATGTTGTAGTACCAATAAAACGTATTTACTCAGGTGGCACTTGTAATAGAGAGTTAAGAACCACATATGTATGCAGGCATCAAGGCCACCGAATCAGTGGTTAGGTTTGCTGTCTCATTGGTTGCTAAATTTGTCATTAAAGACTTAAATTAGTAATTGTAATTTATAGGTTATTATGTTAGACAAAAAATTGAATCACCTTGATAATTATGGATGGGATTTTGCGTGACTTTGAGCAGACTGTTTTCCCTCCTATCCAGACCTCTTGTTGCTCTGTCCTAATGGTTAAGTGTTGTTCCAGCGCAGAAAGAGGATAAATCACCAGAGGTCTGGTTTCTGCAAGACATGCACACCCAGAGGACTCTTTTCTCCCTTCTGATTCGCTGAAAAACTCCCAGCGGTTACCATGGGAACCCCTTTATCACCAGCAGCTATAGGGACATTGACCCAGAGCAAGGGCCAGGGCTAAGTGTGATGACCTCACACCATTTGTTGCAGGGTGCCTTTCACCGACTGCACCTCTGTTTCTGGGGAGATGTGCTCCAAGAGACCGCACACAAAGGCTTGATAACACACACAAACACACACACACGCAAACACACACATATCCTTTTTTTGTGTTCGTTTATTTGCCCCAAGCACCCTGGTGGGACTTTTTATTTCTCCGTGTTTAAAGGCAGCAGCATACATATTCAAGTTCAAGCACAGAGATCAGGGAGAGAGTGCACAGGAGAACATGTATTTCTCCTTATGTACAACTTTGAAGGAAGAATCCTGGCTATAACCAAACATCCATTTCTATTTGAGTACCCCTGGATGACAGTGTTTTGCGGCCACAGCCCCTGCGGCTTCCGCCAATCCTACATAACCTCTCCAGCAGCCACACATTAATTACCACAGCCATTCCCTGGCTCGTCACCGCAAACAGCATCCATCTTGACAAGTCATTTATTCTTATTTTCAATCATGCAGACTTATTCGCCATAATAGAAGAGAAACAAATTTTCCAATTGGATGTGATAGCTCATTTGTTTCTGTCATGCCAATGTGGGGACATTTTATAAATTAAGATTTTAAAGAATCAGGAGTGGGTGGTTGCACAAGACTTTACACTACATGTCTCTCACGTTGGGTTAGTTGTGGATGTCTTTAAAGTGCCTTGAAAAAGTATTAACTTTTCCATATTTTGTCACATTACAACCACAAACAAACAACTAATCTCAATCAGTTTTATTGCGATTTTGCGAAGGACCAACCATACAAAATAGCTCATTGTTGTAAAATGAAAAAAAAAACAATACATGGTTTCCAAATTTATGCTTATGAATAAATCCAATCAATTGCCTTCAGAAGACACCTAATTATTAAAGAGTCCTGTGTTTTATTTAATCTTGGTATAAATACAGCTGTTTCTGAAGGCTTTCGAGATTTGTTAGAGAACACAAAAACATTTACAAATAACGTAAAACAATAGGCCGATGACTAATGAACAAACCGGGCAATTCCAGGATACATTTTAAAGAAATTTAAAGCAGGGTAAGGTCACAAAAACAATATTACAAGCTTGATAAGATAAGATAGACTTGATTGGTCTCACAATGGATAAATTAACTTGTTATAGCAGCTCTTAGTAGCACACAAGTAGGGTACAGATAGTAAGGAAAATGTGCAATCAAAGAAGAACAAGATAGTAGGACAATGATCCTAAACATATAGCCAGAATTGTGAGAAAATGGTTTAGATGAAAGCCATATTCAAGTCTTAATTTCATATTTATGTCCTGTGCAATGGTCCATCAGATAATTCCCAATACATTACACAAAGATATGTGTTTGTAATGTGACAAAATGTGAAAAACTTCTTGGGGTAATAATGGCTTTTAAGTTCACTGTAACAATTAATGATTGACTTTTTTTATTATTAGTTTAAGATAAACTAGTCTATAAAGTATTTACTTTCTGTATTTTGTTCTTTTTTATCGTGTTCCATTTTTTATTTTTATACAGTTGGACTTCATGACTAACTGTATAATAATATTCATGATAACCCCCCCTGATTGTGATGTGAATTTAATTTAACTCCAGCTGCTGGATTAATTTTAGTCTTTCATCTATTTCTCTCTACTGAGCAGCCATTATGGATATGCTTGTTTTATAAAGTATCTTCATGAGACAGCTCTGGCTTTTTTTGTCCTGCTCTAATGCAAAGTGGCCTTTGCAAATGCCTAGCAGTCTCCCCCTCTTACCCCTCATTTCACTTCTTCTGTGTGCCTTTCCAGCCACATCATCTCTAATGAAGCTAAATCTAGCATGTTAAATGGGACCAGTCAGCTATATCATTGGTGCTGAAGCAGGCCAGAGCGGTCTTCTATTGGCCCCCAAAGGCACAAACACTCCAAGATGATGAGTTGGTGCACATTAGAAGTATTCACCATACATGGGCACTGATAATACAGACCCATACAGGCAAAAGCTTACTGGTAGGTCTATGAAATACTGGTCCCATGGATGGATCCAGAGACATATGCACCCATGTGTGGGCAGGAGAGCAGATCAAGTAACAGAGTCAAAATGTGCATGTGAAACCAAGTGTTGCTTTAGCTCCAGCTGAGAATGATACTGCACCAAAGATAGAGAGCTGAAAGACCAGCTTGGTGGGAGACCAGCCTGTCGATTGCAACGCTCTTAGCTTTAAAGTTCTCAACTTCAGGATTTTGTATAGAATCCTAATGGCTTTGGAGTGTAAATGTGTGCAGTAACATAAGTGGAAAAGCACCGTAACATTGGACCTTACATGACAATTCAAAAAGTACACAAACACGCTGGCACAGGCACACACACGGCATGTCAAATCTCATAGTGAAGTCCAATATATTCCTGACAAACCCATTAAAGGTGCTTCATACAATAGCCTCTCACAGAATACGGAGAGAGGGGAAGTGAGAAAAGTGCACACTGAGAGGGAAACTGAGAAGAAGAGCTGTGTGTTTGTTAAGTGTTAAAAAGCTAAAGCAAATTCTGTTGATAGAATATAGCTCACATTCCTTTTCAAGATGGTTTTTCATAGCAAAGCACACAACCATTTAAGCTATTAGCTCATTATGTGGTTTAAATTTCTACAAAACATGAAATATGGTATAAAGTGTCATAGAAAATGGCCTACACAGAGACCCTCATATTTCATGTTGCATGTGTGACAAGCAGGCTTTAATGGTGAGTAGCATATAATCGTAGGACTCCGCAATTCTTTTTATGAGTGACATATTGGTGCTGACTCACCAGCTTCTGCTGCCACAGGAACTTTCATCAACACTGCAACCCTTTTTAGTCATGGCGCCAGACTTATAGTAATCTCAGAATGATCACTGTAACACAACTAAACTGTGTGTAAAATGTAACAAGATAAAAAAAAAACTTTCTCAAACATCCTCTTTACATTAATTACTAATGTTTACTTCATTGTAGGTGTATATTTTAATAGATTAGTTGAAAATATGTAGACCATGCCCCTTTTTGCAAAGACATGGTCCAAAAATACATTTAATTTTAATCATAGACCAGCCTTGAACTTTTCTCCCCAGATGCTCAGAAAATCATTAGGGGTAGAGTAAAAACAAAAAGGCAAAATGAGACAGCAAAATTAATCAAATCTGCTCTGCACAGTAGCAGAGTGCATTTCACACCCCTCATCTCAGCACACATAAACATATGAAAAATTGGGTGAGTCTGAAAGTTCAAACTTTAGTGCTTGGCTTTGGAACACTACTGAGAATCAGTTAAAAGATGGGCCAAAGTATAAGCTGAACATATGAGACTAAATTTGGCATTTGGATTTCCAGTTAAAAAAAACAGGAACCCAAATCGCGTGGTTAAATTTCAAGTCAGAAGTCAGATTTCGTGAATTCCAGTGTATACAACACCTTAAAAATAGCAGTTGCTATTAAATAACATTACTGCCCAAAAATGAAAAAAATGAAAAAACTCAAATTCAACAATTGAATTGTTAGCTTTTTTGTAGCCCATCAGATTTGATTAGGAGACACATTTAAGGATGATAATCTGGTTTTCCTCCCTTTTCACCCCGTTTGACATTTCAGCCCAAGGAAATGAATCTTCTCTGGCATTTATTCACCACTCTGGGGTTGTACAGCCCTATAGCTGCTGTCATTTACACTTTTTAAAAATGTGTCCTACTGCCACACTTTTCTGTTTACTTAAACAATCACCCGACTTTCCTCTAAAGAGACAGAATGACAGAAAATGAAAGCTACTGTGTGCTTCAAGATTTCACCTCTGCGTGACGTTTTGCGTACATGTACACCCACACAAAGGCAATGCATGTTGTACAGTAAAAGCCAGCCAATGCCTCCAGTGTGTCACCTCTGTCATAGTGTTAATTAGACACTGTCACCGTCTGTCCCCAGTGACATTTATTGCACATTTGAATATTTTACCCAGACAGATGGTAAGAATGTCAAGGCGTGACACTGAGTTATTAAGCCCTAGCCCTCTCCGTCTGCGGCAGAATGCAGAGCTTGTCAGCACTCGATTGTTTTAATAACTCACTGACAGAACCGCAGCAAAGTTTGCCCTGACTTCCTGTGGTGCACAAGTTCCCAGGGCTTAGGTGAACACCCCAGCACATACTTCCACATGGACAGCCCTTTAGAGCATGGGTGAGATTACGCGGAATGAAGATGAGGAGGAATTCCCCCAATGAATAAAAGAACAGACGGCATGGCTGTGTGACCCCTCTACTGATAAGATCCATCTTCAAACCACCATGCATTCCTATATTTTAGATGACCTTCCTTTTACAATAATGCTTTTGTCAGATGTGCAGCCTAGCCTGTATGAGTCACAACCTCGGGGTGTGATACCACTCTGACTTAATCTTTTCAGCTAACACTGACATATTTAGCAGTTTTCCCAGAACATTATATAAAAAATAAGTATTTGATTTTGTTTCAAACAAATTGATGTGCAAAACCATAAAAACAGTCAAAGTATATAATTTTGTGTTAAAAGAGCACTGGTTGGGTAAAGGTGTATTTTCACAACAGCAATGTTTCCAGGAACCAGAGTAGTTTCTGTTGTATTTGCTCATCCTCACCACATTTACCAGAGCACAAACTTAAATTTCTAAAAATTCCCTATTGGAAGTAGGTTTTTTGGAGGAGAGTGCTAATCATTTTGAATTTGTTGATTTTTTTTCCAGATTGTAATTCAGTCATTTTAGTTAAGGCAGTTTAAAGTCAAGTCAAGTTTATTTATACAGCGCTTTTCAGCAACAAGGCACTTAAAGCATACTTTCCATTAACTGTACTTGTAATAGGTTTTTAATAATCACCATCTGTTTATATCAGTTTCTGTGTTGAGGAAAGGAATAAATCCTTCTTTCAAAGTAGTATTTTAGGACTTTAAACCCTTTACATTCAGAGGCGCGATAAAAAATACCACGATCCCAGTAGAAAAAATACAGATTTTTCTAGAAATTAGGCGCTGCTGCATGCGTATGTGTGTTTTTCATACTTCTTTGGGACACATCTCTTAGATTTTTATTGATTAATTATATAGTGTTTAAGTGATTATGTTAGAAGTTTAAAGTGTAAACACTGAAATTAGTGTTTATTTTAATTAAAGTTTGAGTCTGAAGTGGATTTTAGTCCCATTTGCAGTCTTCTCTCCTCTCATTTCAAAAGTGATAGAACACGAAAGTCCATTGGCAAAATCCCTTTAAAGGTTCTTTCAGGGTAGACCTTTCTGTGGGGTGCGTAGTGACTCTATACACGTTTAAAGTGTAGTCACTGTGACAAAATAATCTGTTAGAGATTCAGGGCTGAAAATCACAGCTTTTATTTTCAGAACACAAATCTTTCTCCCCTGCATTTAGCCACTGAGTGAGACCTTAGTTGCCATTATTGTGGTGTGAGGAATGACCATTCATCGTCTGCTGACGCATTGGCCTTGTTTTAGACTCCACAGTGGACATGCTTACAAATACCCGGGATGAATGAAAGTTTTGAAAGCATAAGTTATGTGGAAAAACATTCTGTGTCTCATAGTTGAAACTCTCCTTAAAAATATTTACCACGGTAGAATAAGAAGAAATTGTGGATTTTTTATTGTTTTACCAGCCTTCTGCTTTTAAAATGAACTTGTAACTTCCAATGAATATGCTACAGTCAGTACAATGACATAATATGGAAGAATGAGGCCAGACTGCAGCATCTTACTTATAAACATTCTCTGTGCACACTGCATTAAGATAAGGTTGTCATAAAAGCCAAGTTTACAAACACTTCTACAGAAATCAGTGAATGTATGTAATTTTATGGATGCGGGAAAATGAAAATATGAAAAATATACCATATAATCTTTCCATTCTCCACCTTTTGATACAAACGGCAGCTCGATAATCAACAATTACAAAAAGTTCAAATGCAGCAGTTGAAGGAGTTCAGAGCATCTTAAATTACATCATTCCTTATTTCATGATGGCTTGATAAACTCACCAATATAAAATATATAACATAAACATACCATTCTTCTTGGAAACAGAGCCAAATCTCACATTTATATAAAAACAGATCCAGCTTTTCTATATACCTGGGTGGTTCTCTACAGGGTCATATGGCAGGGGCGGAGCCAACGTAGGTTAGAGTTAGGAGAATATCAAAATTATCAGAGGAGATACACTGTTGCTAGAAATAAAATGAGATGGCAGGCATAAGATTCATAACTCAGAAAAACAAGTTAAAACATGTTGCTGCTTTGGGATCCGGTTGCAGGGTTGAATATTCTAAGCCTGAATAAAAATGTATTTTATTCTGTCACTAAGGCTTATCTTTTCTAGTAATTTGAAACACACATAAAGATTTTGTGTACGTTTTAGGGGGGCAGATGGCACAAAAATAAATCTTTCTTTTTACTTCAGCTGAAACTGCTTCACTATAAACAGTCACACAGAGAAATGGACAAAAACTAACATTATAATGAGTGACAATAAAAGACAGCCAAGACTGTCACAGTCAGCAGAAGTTGAACAAGTGCCTATGAATTATAAAATAACAGCATACAGAAGTTCTAAAATGCGATGATGAGGAGGTTTTAATCTTGAGTAAATATATATTTACTGCTGCTGACGCAGTTTTAAAAGGATTTTTGGCAACCGCTTTTGGGTCTAGCAGGTGTTTTCCTTGGCTTTCTGGTGTACTGGATGAACTAGTGGGCAACTACTCATTCTTAAAGAGAAGGCCTAGCATTTGTTCAGATTTGCATGAAGAGGGCAATTCTACTTGAAAATTATTAATGTCTCTTAGACAGGTTAGCATTCACACACATCTAATTAAGAAACTACATGAGTGACCCAGAAAGGTGCATAATTAAAACATTTACTTATGCACTAGCTGTGTGTTTACTTTCGTTGTTTTAATTGCAGAGTGACATGGCTTTAAGGGTTTCTTTTGCTCCTAGAAGCCGGACTTCCAGCTTAAAATCTCTGACGTTTCTTGCTAACACCTGTTTAAAAATCCAAAATGGCTTCCAGTTATATAAGGGGTACTGATATCTACAGTAACAAGCATTTATTTTACTCTTCTGGAGGTTTGGGTTGTATTAAATGAGTAACACAAATAACATTAATATATGTAAGTACACATGTTGCTACGGAGATTAAATGTATAAATAGTTAAAAGACAACTAGTTATTAGTTAGTTTGGCTAATTACAGCCAGCCTAGTCACTGTTGGCATGTCCCACATGTTTTTCAAGGTAAATGTAATGCAAAAACAACAGCTTGTCAGGGCAGTAAGCAATAACAATAATGCCTAAAGTTGGTTTATTTAAAGGATTGCTGGAATTATATGTCAAGAACCTCTGAACCATTTGACAAATGACTAGTAAAATATATAGAAACATATCAACATTTTTTTCAGGGCTTTTCCAATTTCTAGATTGATCAATTCAGATGTTCGACATTGCTCCATAATTTCTTTCTGTCTAAAAAAAAAAAGTATTTCTAAGCTTTTCTTATAACAAGCCAAACCATCGTGTCAAAGTAGCCAATAAATAAACTGAGCTCCTGTCTCAGCACTAAAACATGCTACATTTGCTAAATGAAACCAGGATTACTAAAGGTTATGGTAAAATAGGCATTAACAATTCTGTGAACTTCATTTCATTGTCTTTTCTGAACCTTATTACTTCAACATGTTGTGTGGAAACAGAATAAAACTGCAACAAAAACTGCACCAGGAACACAGAGCCAATGAAGAGAGGTTTCTTGTAAACCTGTCACAGCTTTGACATCTGACTGAAATGGACTTTTATGGGTTTTGGGAAGAGCCTGAGCTGAGGTGTAAATTTGGAGAATATTTGCTTGCACTCTGCTGCTAGTGTGTAGGTCCTTTAATATAGATAAGTACTCGACAAATATTGATTTTTTTGGTACTTTATTCTGCGTAAAAACTGTAACAGCCAGTTGCCCCTTAGGTGGACCTTGGCATTTCTCGTTGCTGAGTGAAATAATTCCACACCTCAGCTGCTTTTTGCAACGGGGCAACTTCATTATTGAAGCTTGTTTGTTCAGTTATTCCAAGTATATTCTCCCTGCTGCAACAGTGTCCCATTCCCACAGCTCATTTTCATCTTGTCCGTCATTTCTCCCATGAGTTTCTGAGCTATGTGTAATTACCCAGTTTGTTTGCACTTTGGCTCTAACTGCCTGTCTTGTTACAGCCAGCTTGTGTTAACAGTAAGTTTGTGCGTGCACGTGTGGAACGGTTTGCATGCATGTGCCAATCAGTCTTTGTGAATGTGGGTATGAGAGAGAGAGGCAGAAGTATTCAACAGTGCAAGTGTGGTTCCCAGAACATGTGTGTATCACCCTGAGCGCACTCTGGCAGACGCAGGGAGACAGAAAGAGGGACCTTGTCGTCTCTAATCCCTTTGTTTTGAGTCAGATTAGAGCTCTGCGAGGCGTTTGCGAGGCCTGCAGAATGTGGATTTAAGGATTAGTCTAATAAACAGAGGCTCTGTGGCACTCTGCAGCCCAGTCTGGAGATTACACAGGCACCGACAGCAAGGAAGAGAAAGGGATGAATTTCTCTCCTCTCGACACCACCCCCTCTTGCATTCATTCATTTACATCTCGGCAAATGAGAGGATGAGATAGGAGGGTGGATGCAGGTGGATACGATTCGTTCACAGTTCCTGATCAGTGTGGCAGCTTTCATCTGCCCAGCACCCTGCAGAGACTATAATTGTGAGTCACATAAGCAAACCTTGGGATAGCGGACTCATAGCCTGTCCTCTTGGATGACCTCAACGGTGTTTCATAACTAAGGCATTCAGTCTTAGGGCAGGTTCCCTTATATTTCATACACAGTGGCTTGCTAAAGTTTGAAAACCCCTCAAACTTTTTTCTCATTTTGAAATGTTATAACTGCACATGTGGATGTAATGTAGTTTATGTCAAAACAACACAGTGCTGTGTGTAATTGTGAAGTAGAAAAAAAAACGTCTACAATATTTCATTTTATATCTGGATATTTTGTTTACAAATAAATATCTAAAGAGAATGACATTTATATGTTTTCAGCTCCTCTGAGTCAATAGTTGTGGCAAACTTTAAATTTCTATAGCTTTCCTGTCAACAGTGACTTTCTTTTTCCACTAAAGGAAAAACTTTTGGAATGCGTGCCTTAGCTGTTTTGTCGACAGATTGTTTCACCACAGCTGTGCATCTCTGCAGCTCCTCCACAGTTACTGTGAGAATCTTGGCTGTTTTTGTGTTTATGTAAAAACAAAACTCACATTATGCACTACTTTTGTTGTTATCATTACAAAATGGGAGAAAGTTCAATGGGTATTAATACTATACTATAATTAGAGAATTACTAAAAATCAGGTCCTATTTACTTTTCTGATGAGAATATTGTGAAGAATTTGAGATGAATAATTGTCGTTCTATACTTTTGCTGTATAACAACTTGCAGGGACACAAACCTTAATAGAACTGATTCGATTTTATAGCATTGCATCTTGCTTTATATTTATAGCTGACCTTATTGTTATGGCAGTGCAGATGAAAAGAAACCTAATTTGTCAAAAACGTCCACACAGTTATTATGTGTTCACTTGCTAACAAGAAGCTAAAAATAAGACAGGAAATTTGACACTGTTTTCTGCACATTATGGCACTCTTGACATTTAAACCCACAGTGTATAAAATAATTAAACTCTGCGGGAATGCAGGAATTATGATGAAAGATCTACAGCTCTTAATATGTTAGAGTAGTATGAAGTGTTAGGGTAGTATATAGAGTAGTATAAAATGACAGATCAAACTTATTACTATATAATATGATTTTTTTATTATCTATAAGGTGTTTGCTTAGCTGTGTGGGAAAGAGACGGATGAAGTGTTTCATGCCATTTGCTCTCCTCAGCCTCAGCTCACAGAAGCTCTTGGGTTCAGAAAGGACCTCAGTTTCCAGCTGAATTTGAGCCATTCACACTTCCCCTCTGCCATCCTTTTGCCTTGCATGCGTGTGTAAGGATACGTGTATTCACTTTCAGAGGTGCCTGAGATTGCATGATTTATGACTATTGTGGAAAGGAACACTTTAATTCAGGCCAAAGTGCAAAGCACACATTAGGCTGGGTGGAGTGTGTATTATATAGAGGCTGACATTTTTTTGGGAATCCCACGAGTCACGGGATTCCCTTGGGAATCCTGCGGGATGGGAGACAGCATTAGTAAAGATCATGTGATTGGGACGGTATAGGATAAAAAATGAACGGGAGCAGACGGGAGCGGGAGCTAACCAATAGGAGAGAAACGGAGGATCAATTGTCTTTGGAAATGTAAAACTGAGACGTTGTTATAAACTTTAAGGAAAAAAAAACTTGGATCGACGCCATTGTGTAGTTTTTTTCCAAGAAGCATATACTATAATGCGAGTCAAACGAATTACACGACCCACAAGCCAACAGTGCTTCTGATCTACAGGGGTTGTACAATGAAACTGAAACACCTGTCATTTTAGTGTGGGAGGTTTCATGGCTAAATTGGACCAGCCTGGTAGCCAGTCTTCATTGATTGCACATTGAACCAGTAAGAGCAGAGTGTGAAGGTTCAATTAGCAGGGTAAGAGCACAGTTTTGCTCAAAATATTGAAATGCACACAAACATTATGGGTGACATACCAGAGTTCAAACGAGGACAAATTGTTGGTGCACGTCTGCTGGCACATCTGTGACCAAGACAGCAAGTCTTTGTGATGTATCAAGAGCCACGGTATCCAGAGTAATGTCAGCATACCACCAAGAAGGACGAACCACATCCAACAGGATTAACTGTGGACGCAAGAGGAAGATGTCTGAAAAGGATGTTCGGGTGCTTACCCGGATTGTATCCAAAAAACA
The DNA here is from genome assembly GCA_036173005.1 of Crenichthys baileyi. Lineage (NCBI taxonomy): Eukaryota > Metazoa > Chordata > Actinopteri > Cyprinodontiformes > Goodeidae > Crenichthys > Crenichthys baileyi. Next base: position 235,717 of record JAHHUM010000977.1, read on the forward strand.
TAAAACCACGGCTGCCCAAATCATGGCAGAATTAAATGTGCACCTCAACTCTCCTGTTTCCACCAGAACTGTCCGTCGGGAGCTCCACAGGGTCAATATACAATGTGAAACATGTATTGTTCTCTGATGAGTCCATCTTTACTGTTTTCCCCACATCCGGGAGAGTTACGGTGTGGAGAAGCCCCAAAGAAGCGTACCACCCAGACTGTTGCAAGCCCAGAGTGAAGCATGGGGGTGGATCAGTGATGGTTTGGGCTGCCATATCATGGCATTCCCTTGGCCCAATACTTGTGCTAGATGGGCGCGTCACTGCCAAGGACTACCCGAACCATTCTTGAGGACCATGTGCATCAATGGTTCAAACATTGTATCCTGAAGGCGGTGTCGTGTATCAGGATGACAATGCACCAATACACACAGCAAGACTGGTGAAAGATTGGTTTGATGAACATGAAAGTGAAAAATGGCTTAAAATGGCAAGAAGAATGGCTTAAAATCCCTCTGACCACTGTGCAGGACTTATATATGTCATTCCCAAGACGAATTGACGCTGTATTGGCCGCAAAAGGAGGCCCTACACCATACTAATAAATTATTGTGGACTAAAAACCAGGTGTTTCAGTTTCATTGTCCAACCCCTGTATGTTTTCCACCTGCGTTCAGAATGGAGGGAGCAAATGCAGGTGGAGAACTGGACGTGGTAAAATTGGATTTGCAAAGTAAAGTCAGAAGTAAGGACTTATCTATGAAACTCATAGAGCTGACAGGAAAGTCGCAAATATTACCGCACTTCAGGAGAGTTGAATGTAGCGGTGTTAACATGTAGTATGCTGCTTGTGAAACGTGTTCAGTCATAATCAAGTAGACCAGTGCTTAAGGCACACTTGTAAGGCAAATTTGGATTGAATCAGCGCTGCATCTTTTCATTCGTCAAACGAAAAGTACCATCACGTGTCAAGTCTCATCTGACCAACAAAATTGCTTGCATGTGCACTAAAGATTTAAGAGCATTTGCCACAGTAGGGGGGAAAGGCTTCATCAAGGGAAGATATTAAATAAATACGTTGTGAAATAGAGAAAAATTTAACGTACCATTAAATGTAAAATTTTTTTAATACATCACTAAATATAAGTGTACCAGTAATTACGTCATGTTGTCCTTAAAATTATACTTAATTATTCAGTGGCACATTTAATTGCATAATAATCCATTTCATGATATAATGGTACATTTATTGTTTCTAATGATGTATTAAATAAATAAATGGTACCTTTAATTTAATGGCACATTTAAGGTTACATTTCTTTCATGTTACATTTACTTCACTTATGGGACATTCACAGCATTTGTTTATGTAATGATGATTTTATTATTTTAATTTTGTCCAGTTTGACCCTCCATTCTTGATGCCTGTATAGGAGGTCATGTCAGAATTTGAATCAGGTGTTGGAGCAGACATACATCTAAAACTTGCAAGGAAGGGGTCCCTGAGGACCAGGGCTGTGAACCATTGAGGTACAGTTTCTAAATTGTGAAGGTAATGCCTTTTTGCACTTTTGTTCACCAAGTACAGTTCTTTTGCTTGGTGCATTTTTCTTTCGTTTCAGCAATTTGAAACATAAAAGTAACGTCATTGTTCAAAGGAAACAATCACTTAATAAATGAGTAAAATACAACTATGTACATTTTGTTTATTCAGCTAAGATAGGCATGGTCTGTTTCCTTGTTTGATATTTTATTATTTCTTCATTATTATTCTTTTTACTTTAACTGGCCTTTACTACAGCTAAAAACAGGGACCTAACTGGTCCTTCAAAGAAATAGCCAAAAGACTAAATGGACAAAACAAAAATGGGAGTGGCACAGGAGTGGTAGTCATTTTAAATGGGAGCGGGATGGGAGTGGGAGTCAATTTACCAGAAGTGGGATGGGACAGGATTTTTTTTAAGTTGGCCTGGGATTGGGATGGGTCAAGACATTTTTCTGTGGAAGCGGGATGGGACAGGAGAGAAAATCCCCTCCTGTGTCACCCTCTAGTGTTATACAGAGAATAATAGAGGTCAGAGTGCAATCATAAATTTAGCTGGAAATAGGGATATTTCAACCTCTATAAACATGATCACTTTATAGAGGTTTACCTGTAATGCATAAAGCACACTGACTTTCAAGTATAAATCATAATTTTGGTAATTAATAACACCCCTCCAGTGTGCATTATTCATTATTCATTTTACAATAGGATGAGGATGTGCACTTTAAGATGGGAAGTCAAGTGGATGCTGCTTTTGTTTGGAAATCTAAATCTGTAACTGGATTCTAGCTTGAACTCTTTGAGAAATATTTTAATCTTGACTATATTTGTACTCTCAGTTGGATGTCTTTTTTTTCCCCTGAAGTCAAGATGCGCACCACTTTTTTGATGATTTGTAATTGAGTACAAGTCTGTTTCAAGGATTTGTTGTTTTTTTTTTACTCTATTCTCATGCGACCTCTCCATGCACAGCTCTGTCTACTCTTTTGTTTCTTCAAGTCATTCAGATTCATCCAGGCTTTGTCTTTGTGAACAAACTGTGTAAACAACTTAATTTGAACAACTGTGCGCACACACACACAAAACAGCAGAAAATTAAAGCCGAAGTTTTAGAGCACCAATTTTGTCATGTCTGATAACAGGGCCCAATTTTCAGAAGGCCACTCTTTATTTTCTGCTGTACAAATACAAATTTCATTCATATTATAAAAGAAGAAACATGGACGAGTAAAAAACATATCAAATGAACAATTTTATCTCCTGTTGACATAGTTCTGGAAGAATGGGTGAATTTTCTGATGGGAAGGCTCCATCCTGCATTTTAGCAGACTTGTAGCTGGTTTGGCTGGTTGCTGTTTTCGCTGAATTAAATGGGCCAGGTAAGGGCTGCGTTACAGGCCTTTGTATTCAAACCTTAAGAATGCATAGGATATTCAATGGTCTCATCTAGTTTACAGAAAAGTGCTTTAAAAAGTTTTAAACAAGGATAAAATTGGCCAATAATATACTGCTTACCTTTTACATTCTGTTGTAAAAAAAGGACAAACTGCTGGGTATCTTTATTGTGTTGCAATGTTGTGCAAAGATACAAGTCTTTACGTAAATATCAGTCCAGCATTGCTTTTTTACGAATTCAATACCGTACCATATTGAAATCTAATCTCTAGCCAAGCCAGGCTGCCACAGATTGTCATGAAGTGTGAGTTCTGAATAGGGCCAAAGTGCAGACAGGAACTCAGGAGCCGCATGGTGAGTAGAATAGTTTAATGATAGATGAAACAGCAAACTTATAGAACACAGAGCATGGGCAGAAAACTAGGCGATCTAATGGAAGAATCCAGCAGTGAGAGTAGAAAACCAGAGAGCTGATATACAGGGGGAAGTGAGGAGAAATGCATGGCAAGCAGGTGTGAGCAATCGGGACAGACTGAGGAACAGTTGAGGAGAATTAAGGCAGGAAGCTGAGGGGAGGAGAGTGATGAATAGGATCTGAACAGAAAGAAACACATGAATGATATCTAACAGATATATCTAAATGTACAAGAACACAAGAAATAACTAACAACTGAATCCACAAATGAATGAACTAGACTGGCAGCAACTGGGCAACTAGAGAACATATCCAACAGGGAAATGAAGAAAACAGCAACATAACAGACACCCAAAAACTCAATCACCTAAGGATCATGATACAGATAGTCAAGTTCAAAAACTTTGGGCCATGAGCATTGCATGTACTTAAATTCTAGACAAATATGGCAGCAATGACCTGATGATACATAATCTCATGCTATCACATGCAGACAGTCTGCCTGTGCTGATTAAGATTTACTCATCTCATTAAGCTGATTGTTCAAAGTGACACATGGGCACTTTTACTGAGTACATGGAGTTAAAACCCATACCAAGATGGTCAGGCGATCATTAAGTTTGAAAAAAAAGAAAAAGAAATCAAGACTCTGGTGCCGTAACATACTTTACATCATACTCCCTTCACATACACATACACTATATTTCACAGGGGCAAATAACAAACAAATACTTCATAGACGTGACAGGACGTGATGTTTCATGTTTAGACCCACCAAGACCCATTTTTCGATATGCCAACAAACAGGATTAACGGTTAAGAAACAATGTGATAGCAACTTAAGGTAGAGCCTGTCCATGTTCTATGCACATCGTTTTTTTTCCTCTCTTTTCTACTGCTTCATGGTGTTACCTTATAAATTACTGTTCTTAAGTATGGCTGAACAGCCTGAGACTAAGTGTACTTCAAGTCTTAAGTAATAAATTTCAGTTAAATTGTACTTGATAGAAGTTGTCAAGACTGCACAATCAGATAGAAATCTATTCAGAAATTTACTTTGGCCTAAACATTCAGCTTAGTTCAGTTGTTCAGTTGTAACTCATATCACCTTGCAAAAGATGTTGCTTTGTCTGGTTTGTCTGGTTCAGTTATTGGTAGATAGTTCTGTAGTATGTTGAGTGTAACCAAATGCTGTTTGTGCATCCTCCTAGTTGGCTGCAGTTGGGAGTCATCTGGACAGGAAGCCTCCCACAGTGTGATGGCAATAAAAAGCCTCTCTACCCGTGCTTTCACATCATCTTCATGCTTATTTGTTTGAAAAATGAGAGCAGTCCCTGGATGAGATCTTTGCTGTTAATTGTCTTCGGGTATCATGCTAATGCACATGTAACCATTACCAATGCAGTGAAATAATATGAAGAGCCAGGCCCAGTTGATTGCGATCAGCATGCTCCTAAAGCTGGGTGCCTCTGCTGCAGTGTCTTCAGGCAGATTGGAGGCATGATGCAATAAAAGACAAAATACCTGAGGCAATGTTGAGCCATAAATGCACCAATGCACCTTTTTCTGAAAGATGTTCCTTTCCCCATGTGAAGCGATCCTTTGACATTATTTTTAGCTGGCAGGAAATATGCAATTGAATTATTAAATAAATTTTCCCAAATTTTGTATTGAGACAGTCTCATTTATTGAATAGTTATTTTTCAAATGTTATACATACATTTGAACCACATAAAACCTTCAAATAGCTGTTTTCTTTTTAAATACTCTTTTTTTACTTCCAAATCCTGCTTGAGTTGAAAGGAAAAACCATTCTGTTTGAAGCTCTATAATCCTGTGATGTCATTAACTTCCCATTAACTGAATGTGAGTTATAGTTACAGTGGATTGACACTGTTTTCTTCACATTAAAACGTCATTACCTGTTCCAAACTCACCTGTGTAATTTTGAAAATGAATTCTTCATCCTTTCCGTCACGGTCCAATTACAGTTCTCATTTTGCCTGGATTTCATGGTCACTTCATGGTTGCGTGTGTCTTCTTTCCTTCATCTATCTCTTTTCCTGCCTGTCAAGGAAACTACTTGTGAGCTCAGCCAGATGTTTGTACAGTTTCAATGAGGCATCTGTTGGTCTATCTGTCAGCTATTACTATCTGGGTTATTGGATGAATGTGCATGCACCTGACAGGTAACATTACAATAAAGTGTAGAATGTAAGTTGCGTAAATGAGAGTAAGTGATAAGTGATAAATACCTAGTGGAATGATTAGGAGAAATATCACCAGCATTAAGGGAAACTGGGCATTTGGGCAGCGGTGGACCTTTAGACAAGAGCATGATCTGAATCTTACAGCGAAAACGGTTGAAAAAAGGCAAAGTCTTAGTATGATCTTCCCCAGAATCAAGATTTGAAAATGTAAAACAAAACCATACCAAAGTTAAGAAAAAATGATAATGGAAAGGATGAAAACAAATATTAAAATCACTTAATAATAATTTCAATAATAAACAAAACTGCAAGCAATGCTGGACAGTTCTCGTACCTTTGCGCCACACCGGCCTGTGCAGCGACCGCAGGTTTTGAGCCCATTCATTATGTTTAATGCTTCGTTTGTAATGCTTGCTCCCACCCATTAGGTTGCCGTCTTTTGCGACCCTATCAAAGCTGTCATGAAATGATTTCGTTTGGTAGTTTTGTCATGTTCTTGTTAATGCACTATGGGGGAGCACTCCAAAAACACATGTTTTTCACAATCATTAGGGAGTAGGGGGAAAAAAAGCTTGACCCTGCTAATAATAATAATAATATGCCTAAACTGTTAGGGAGTATCAAGTCATTTTGTATTTTTGCCATTTCCTAACTCTACAGTTTTAGGTGTTTCATACCCATTTTTTTCAGGTATGAAATACTGCAATGTGTCGATTTAGATCCACCAGGACGACATTTTGTACAGACCGATTATTATTGTCTCTGAGAAATCGATTGGCTATATTCCCTATTTTAAGTTTTCATATTCTCATGTTTCAGTCTTGCTAAGAAGATAATCTACAGATAAATTATTTACCTGGGTGCTAATGTGTACAGTATAGGTGTTTGCAAGACTGGGAAAATATTAAACAGAATCTGCTGTTTTGTAGTTGTTTTGAGTTTGTTTAAATAAGTTTTTGTTTTATGTTTTCTTGCAACTGTTTTTTGTACTGTGCTTTCTGCACACAAGGTTATAGGTTCTTTATTATCACACCTTGTGTCAGTCTTTTACATTCCTCTATCTAAATGGTCATAGGTTTCTTTTTTTTCCATTTCAGAGCAGTCAGTTTTGTGATTAGTCACCTGCCCTCGGCGCCTTACTTGGGTTAGGGTCAATCCCTCACACAGCTACAACACACAAAAGTTTTCTTTAAGAGTCATCTGCCAAATAACAGAAGCAACAGTAGGAACAGGGTTGTTTTGCTGCTGTTTTTACTGGAAAAAACCAATAAATAAATCAATTGGTATTTATGGAAAACCCATTGTGAAAACAACATTAAAATGAAATATGCTTACATTGTAGAGGATATACAATATAGAGCCTATTTTACAGTCCCTTTGGGGAAATTACGCTAGGACTAAAGTGCTGTCATTTTAGCCGCCCACACAAACGATCAATGAAAAGAAAATAGAAATTGACAATAATCCACCAGCAACCAGACTCACATACATATCAGTCAGACAGCAGAATGCACTGGGCAGTATCCATAATAAAAATGTTTTAGCTTCGGTGTTTTTGATTATGTTTTAAAAAAAAGTTTTGAGCTATCTATAATAGCATATTTCTTTTAAGTAGAATTCCTGCATCAAACCATATTACTTGGCTTCACAATTTACATTACTGTGAACCTTTTAATAAGTTAATGAATTTTAAATTAAAAATGAGGTTTACTAAGTGTCTCACTCATGTTAAACTGCACTGCATCTGATAAAAGCAGAGCGGTCACAGCTAAATAACACAGTTTGCCAACTAGGAATAGCACCTGACAAACATAAGTTGATTTCTACTAGAAGGTGGCCTGTCCTTAGCATGTTATCATACTCTAGCTCATGAAGCCAGATCAAGCAATTGATGGCCTTCTGGCAATATCTAAAATCTATTTTGGCTTCAAATAGTGTTGGGATCTCCCAGGATTTGGAAACCAATTCATTGATTGTAGGTTTTAATCAGGACAAACCAGTTTCCAACAGGGATTCAACTAGCTGTAACTCCTGTAAAATGTGACTGGCTGTAAATGTTAGTTAGTATCAAGTCTTTTATTAGCATTATATAAATATCAAAATATACAAAGAAACAAAATTTGGTTCCTCTGTTTTTAAGCATATTGTTGAATTAGAGATCACCTAACATCTTCACTTAACAACTTCAGATGTTAGGTGATCGAATAGCACTTGGGAAGGGAGCAGCAGCTTTCAAGTCTCTTGATGGCTAAGCAGGCAAAGGACATATTTAACAATGTCTCTCCACCAGCCTTCATCTTAGCTGTCTATGTTAACAACATTGTGTTTTGGTCAATAATTGGTAGTTGTCTACCCCAGTGGTTCCCAACCTTTTTTGACTTGCGTACCCCCTGAGCCATTTTGCTATACCATAGGTACCCCCTCCAGTGTTTCCCCTAGGATTTTGGTCTTGGGGGTGGGGGGGTTTGACAGAATATTATATATACATATCTATATCTATATCTATATCGATATCGATATAGATATAGATATAGATATAGGTATAGATATATAAAAAAAAACTCTAAAATGTTCTTTGTTCACCTGCTGTATTTTTTTAAATCTTTTTTCTTTATCTTTTTAACTGTCCCTCCATCTTTATTATTTTTACATCTTTCTGTCTCTCTTTATCACATCTTTTATCTGTTTCTGTCTCTTTCCGTCTTTCAGTCTTTATCTATTGTCTTTCTCTATCTAACTATCATGTATGTATTTAATTACCAAGCTCACTCTTATTGAACCAGGGGGATTAGTTCACCTCTGACAGCCAAGCCAGGTCAGAACCTTTTATTGGGTGGTGACTGGACTTTAACTGCATGTCAGGGGCAGGGCATGAAACACTTGGGCTGTTTTGTGTACTTGTACCTTCGCCATATGTAACAGGAGTCAGAGAGTTAGACCTGCTGCTGCTCGCAGGAGAGGAAGTGTTGCCATAAAAAGCAATTTAGGTCTTTTAAACACCGCAGATATCTTGCCTGCTTTCCAGGTTTTAGCGGCATGTTTTTCTGTGCGTTCGCTCTCGGGAGCAGATGTTCACCTGTGCACACGTAACTCAGTGTGTCAGCGTCAACGTGAGTGACACAGAGTATGAGGAGCCTGTTTTCATCCAGCTTTTTTCAAGTTTGGTCATAGAAATTAGCGACAACGCAGGGACAGAAATCGTTCACGATGTGATCTAATAAAATGAATGATATCAACTGTTAAAACGTACTATTAGACCTTGTTGGCAGGGCGCCCCTTTGGATAAAGGTGGGGGAAACGCTGCCCTCAGTCAAACATCTTTGCAAAAATAGAATGTACACCAAATGATTATTAAATAAAAATCATTTTATTTAATCTCTTTAACTTGAACGTCTAATTTTTAGGTATGTTTTTCTTTTCAGCTCAAATTAAACAAAGATAACTCTATTGTTGTGAAAGTGAATAAGTAATATAAATAAAAACAAAATCTCTTGAATAAGACCCCAATAAACAGACAATCCTAAAAAGTCAACAATAGAATTAATATTAAGGCTCACTATATCAGTTTTACTTTGTTTTCATCATTTAACTGAGCTTTAATGAGACACCTCAAATTGCTTGTCCTTCATAAACTTTGATAGATCGGCAGTGTGGAAACAGCTGTTACTTTTCTCTCTCTCCCGGTAGCGGAGCGTTGTGCAGGTAAACAGCAATGACACCCCTGCTCTAGTCTTTCCCACCTGTAGTTGTTTTAAATGTTTCCACGTACCCCCTGCAATGCCCTCACGTACCACCAGGGGTACGAGTACGAGTGGCAATCACTGGTCTAACCCTACTGTCATTACTCCATTGGGTCTAATAGCAGACATTTAACAAAGCAGGTTTGACAGGATACCCACTTAGTCCAGTTGAGTTCAGACACATTGCTATGGAGTAAAATAAATTATCATACATGCATACGTACAGTCTTTGTACAAAAGCCATTATGTTATCCAAGACATCAGTGGGAGAAAGCCTGGAGGTCAGCTCTAAAGGGGAACACACAGGAATACTATGGTGGATCTCTTCAATATCAACAAGTCGACGACCACCTTTAATGCACATTGTATGAGTTGTGTAGAAGTGTGCCAAGGCGGAAAAGAATAAGAGGGCATGAATGATTTTATCCGAAACATGTTTAGCCTTGCTCAGCTAATGGTTCTGCTGCCTTTCAGGCATCTACAAGCAAACTGCATGGCATAATTTGCCACTTGGCCAGCTGGGCCACACAAGTCAGCAGTCGGCCATACAGCCCTTCCTCCACAACAGGTCGTCCACCATCCTCCATTCTCCATTGAAGGCCTTCCTTATTTCCATAGAAAACATAAAAAAACGTCATTGTAGTGCAGGGATCCAAAAATAAGCTTGGAGTTCCTTGAGTGGGATAGGCTGCTGTGAATTTGTGTGCAGACATTCTCACTGTCTTTCTGTATCGAGTATTACACTGAGGTTGCCACTCTGCATCTGATATTGATGAGTTGGGAAAGGATAAAAAAGCTGTCATAAATGAGAACAGACATCAACTAGAATAATTGTCATTTTATAGTTGAAACATCCACTTGCCATCTAACTGAATAAGGCAACCAATCAATTTCTTGCACTTTTGGGAAACCGGCCAAGCTGCAGGCTTGTTTTACTATTTATGAAGTCAAAGCTTTTTTTTGTTTCCCCTTAGTTGAAACCACTCTTTTAAAACAGCCATAACAAATTATCCTCTAAACATACAACTGACAGTTGGAGCTGCTTTTCTACACATGCTTGGCCATTGTTTGTGTATCTCCAGTCAAAATGTCTCTGCATTTCCTGAGTCGGTATCCCACTCTATTTCCTCGTCCTCCATTCAAGGTACAAACACATTAAGGTTGAACTCCTAATAGCCTTTGTGATGGATGCCTGAGAATAATGAGCTCTTTATGAGACTTAATACCTACTGTTAATCAATGGACATAGCAGGGCACTTTTCAATACTACCTTCCAAGCATTTTAAAATGAGCCCTCATAGAATAGATTGACTCACAATCTGTTTTTCTCTCTGCTCACATTCTTCTTCTATTGGTATATGCAATTTGCAATATAACATATTCAAAATCAACTGATGACTGTTCTTCAGAATTGCCTTTTCCTGCTCTGATATTGGTAAGTGCTGTCCACACTGAGAGCTTTAGTGATGAAAACACAATGCTAAGCTCTAATGCAGTGGGTGGACCAGACTTTCCTCAGGCTCAAGGAATAGAACCATGAATGACCTATTTATTACCATGAATATCAAATCCCGGCAGCTGCTGGAAGTGTTCCTGTCAATTTCTGCTGGTTCTTGTGCTGTTGTTCTTTGAACCTCAGCTCCCAAGTGTATTGCCCCGCTCAAGGCTGCTCAACAAGTATCATGCTTTATTAGTATCATGTTCATTTATAGTTTGCATTTATAAATGTTACGGTTTAGAAATTAAATGAGTGTTGTTGTTGCAAGAATGAACATATCAAACATTAGATGTTAAGGTAATCTCAAAATAGACAAATTTTTACAAGTCATATAGGCTGCAGCAGGTTCATTTTCTGTGCAGATCTTTAAATACACATCATTGTGTGTTTGTTGTGCACTGTTTGTATGAGTGTATGCATTTGGGTGTGTTTGATTATCCCTTACAGGCCTAAGGGAGCCAGATCCATTCTCACTCTGATAATGAGGGAGAGACTTTTAAAGCCCTTAAGTCATTTCTCCTCCCCTTCCATGCTTCCTGTTGCATGTGGCAGCTTTTTCTCTTTCTTTGCCCTTTACCTTCTTCTAATCTAGATTATCTTGCTGCTTTGCCATTACACTGTTTTGTCTTTTTTAGCTTTTTTGTCCGCTTTTGTGAAATCCATGCATGACTGCCTGTAGTTTAGTCTGACTGGATCATATTTGAGACACTCACTGTTTTTATGTAATAGATTTGTATGCTGTATGACTATTTTTCATCAGCACGGTCGATGTCTGAGTATCTCTGTGGACCACAGGGCTGGTAGCTCTGTTTCTCCCTACAATAGCCTTACTTATCCTGCGTCAATACTCCAATGTGTTGTATATTTGCCTGGTTGCTCAAATGTCCATTCGTAGCACTCCCTCTTACCTAACTCTCTCGGTAGTCTACAGAGAGTGGAAGGCAAGAGTGAGTTACAGCAGATTCTCTGTTAATTTTATTCTAACTTTTCACTCCTCTACACTCTCCATCTCCCCTCCTGCTTTGTTTTTCAGGTGACCAAAGCAATAGCAGACATTAAGGGGGCTCTTTAGGAGGCCTCTCCAAACCCCTGGCCTCAACGTTTCCCCCCTTTTCTGCAACCTTTTCTCCAAAAGATCCCCATTCTTAACCCAACCTCAGCATGGATCTAAAAGACCGTAGGAATCGCTCCCTGACCAGAAGTCGTTGTTCCAAAGACTCCCAGTACAACACCTCTTCACTCGACACAGATGAGCGCCGCGTGCCCACCCAAAAGTCATACAGCTCCAGTGAGACACTGAAGGCTTTCGATCATGAGCAGAGGCTTCACTATGGTGGCTGTGTGACAGACTTGGTACACCATGAGGCTGATGAGTACTCCAGGCAAGGTGAGTCTATGGAGCAAATAATCCATGTTTAATATTTACGTGTTTAGTCAACTAAGGAGCTTAATCCAAACTGGGCTTTACTCAAGGAATTATTTTAATATATTTTGCTGAGAACTAAATGGAGACATTTATTCTTTTAAAATGTATTTAAGTGTACTGTTGCCCACCATCAGCAAGTTTGTTTCAGATTAGGATAAGACAAAGTCATAGAGCCTATTTAGTAGTGCCCTAAAGCTTTATGAATAAGGGATAGAATGTGTGTTTGGTACCTATGCAGAGCATTTATTTTTCCTATGTAAAAAATATATCAATTATTATAATTTTTTTTGAACAGCAAAAGTGGACATCTTTTAACATTACCCAGTGCACTCAGACTTTAAGCTGCTGTCATACTGTTTTTCATTTTGCCATGTTTATGGGTATAAACAAAATAGCATTTTACCTGTGTCTAAAAGTAAAAAATGAAGGACATTTTATGAACAAGAACGAAGACAAAGTTTTCTTAAGCATATCATGTGTATAGTTATCATGGGCTCCCTATACAGGCAACGCTGGAGCAATGTTTACTAATAGCACTGTAGTTTCTATAGAAAACATAGTAAATATTAAATAGTATGACAGGGGTATAAATTATGCAAAATTCAAGATAGCAATGCTCTGATTGGTGACTCATTTAAAGAAGCACATAAAGCACCTTTTTTCTAATGGCAGCTTATTTTCTTAACAAGTCATACAGTACTCTGTCTTTATATGAACTATCCAAAAGTGTCTAAAAGTACTGGGCATAGAAGAGAGGTTTTCAAGCAAAAGCAACTAGCTTAAGCCCATAAGGAAATCTGCTAAATAACAATAAAATGCAAAAACTAAAGAATTGTAGTAGTTTCATCAAAAAACAGCAAACCTTTAAACTGTCAATACATCTTAAATCATTCATTCCAGCGCGTGTAAATAAGCAAGTTGTGGTAATTTCGCTTTATCCAATATTAAGTACATCTTGATTTACGTGCTAAGAGCTTTCTAGCTCTATTTTCTTTTTAGACAGCATGTCTTTTGTAAAAACGCCTTTTTAGTGAGTTGCAAGTATAATCAGATGCTGTAGTGCCTTTTCGTAAGAGGCCCAAAGCAGATATTTAGCCCTAGCAAAGCCGTCATAATGAACTTTTGTATCCCCTGGTGAGCAAGTTAGCCGATAGGCCGATAGGTTATTTCTGAAGGGTTGGGTCAGCTCCCCTAGCTATGTCTTTAGACTGTGCCTGTGTGTTTGTGTATATATGTCCTTGTGTGTACTTTGCAGAAGGGGGACATGAAACAGAAAGTATTGATCCTTGGCTGGTGAAAAGAGTCAGACTCAATGGGATTGATCTCTGCTAAGCTCTGTTTTCTCTGCATGGACACAGACAGGAGAGGAAGCCAGCTCACAGCAAAACAACAATGTGAAGCACAGTAGAAAAATACTGAAACCCAGCTCAAAAATAAAAGAAAAACATGTCCATTTTCCGAATGGAGTATTGTTATTGCAGTCTGAAAGGGCAAACTTACCACTGATGTCTCACTGTGTGTGACTTTGAGAAATTAGGAGAAATGGATCAATCTGATGGTAGTTCAAAGAAGAAAATACTCGACAGCACACTGAAAAGGGAGGAATGTGTTGCAAAGAAAGGAATAGAACACAAGAACATACTTCTATAGAGGCAAAGGTAAGAGCAGAAAATTGAGGATTGATTGGCCATGATAGACCGAAAGTCAGTGGTGTGTGCTGCTCGGACACACTCCAGTGCTGCACTGAACTGACCTCACACTGGGCGATAGCTGGTCGATACCACAGTACTCTCAGCCTATCAGTTCCATCGAAAGCCCAGAGCCACAGATGCATCGTGGGAAGTGTGGCCACAGGAGACCAACAGTGTTGCAGCACCATATGGACTGTGACACTATGGGAGGAGGAGTAGTGCTGGAAGGACAGAGAAAGAGAAGGAGTTAGAGTGTGAAAGAGTGATAGGAGAGAAGCAGCAGACAAGAGTTTTCTTGTTATTTCAAGATATTTTTGTAACCAAAAAATGGGAGAGTGAGGGAGTTAAAGAGACAGTGTCTTCTTGTTTCTACTACAAAAACTTGAATCTTGTAGGTAAAATGGTAAAAAGGAAAATAGAATTCATCATTCTTAGTAGAAAGAACCCACAACTGGACATAATGTGGATAATTTGTCTTTTTGTTCATTTAAAATCTAAGAGTTCGCTTTAAGGTTGATTTTCAGTGGCTGAACTGGCCTGCAATATTAGTTTTTCGTGGCTGATGGGACTAAACTAGGAAATTAAATTAAGTTTAATTTAATTATAATAAATTTTTTTTGTAGTTGGTTTTGAGTATTTTCTCAGCCCATTATTTCATGCTAATGGTTCCCAGTAGCTGAAGCCAGTTGCTGTACTTTGGTATCAAGCGCACAAACAAATACAGTAACGCAGATAGTTTTTGACCTTAATAAAAACAATTAATCTTAAGTAAAAAAAACACCTTAATGTCACTGAAGTTACCCTGCCAATAGCCGGTGTACTGCATTACAAGGTGTGTCCTGAACATGAAGGATCTGTGTCTGTGGGTGGTAATTTGAATCAAAATGGAAGATCATCTTGAATCTGTTCCTGGAACATGCTTTGAATCTTTTTGAAGCAATATGTATGCCTATTTTGGAACACAATCTTTGTGTTTTTGTTGGAATAATCTTTGAAACCTGTTGCAATGTAATGCACCCTCTTCAAATGTGAAAATCAAACATGACGCCTAATCTTTATTATCTCTCTTCTAAGAGTAGCAGTATATAATTAGTTTACTGCAACTCTCAAATCTTCCTCTGCATATCCGATTAACTGACAACTGATTGAAAATAAATCACCTAACAGCAGTGTCTAGTACTGGAAAAAGACCTCATTAATTAAAAATATCCAAAATATATGCTTTTTCCTCCTACAAGCAACATTATGACATATTTTTATTACAGCTTTTATTTAACTTTTCAAGTTGAGCAACCATCAAATACAGATTCCATTAGGTGCTTTAAAATCTCTGACAACATCAACTTCTAAAAGTGGGCTTTAAAAGGGTGGTTATCTTGTAAAACCTAAAACTTTTTGTGTTTTTTTGGCAAAGCAGAGCTAAAATTCCGAATGAATCTGTATAAAGAATCAAGATCAGTTCAAATCCACGACACTTGCTGTATGTGTCATTGGCATGCGCCGCAACAATGTAATACCCTACCAAATACTGCATCCAAGCTGTCATTTACAAATCCATTATACAAATGAATTTTGCAATGACGATTGCGATTTGATATATGTTGTGCAGCTTTTGATCCAAGCATCAGAAAATCCACTCATTATGCATTAATATTCATAAAAAAAGATTAAAACCTCACTAAACTCAAACTTAAATTTCCTGAGTAACACAGATTTTACGAATTTCAAATCCCTCACATATGCTGTGACAGAAATGCTCATAAGCTGTATTAGGTAGAAGAGATTTATATTGCCAAGGTTGGCAGTCTAATACAGCAATAGTGGAGGATTGTTTCCCTTTATGCCTACAGTGGTGACAAATGTAGATCAACACAACTGTGCAAGCCATAATGGCTAAACTGACATATTTCTTGAAATTCTGAATTACTAGCTGTGTCAAGGTGAAAACTGGTTGGAACATTTATCTCAGTCCTTATCCGCCTACAAGCAAACCTATTGTATGACAATACCGTATGTGCTATAGTTAAAAGCAAAATCCAATATAAGCTGCTACATTAAGCTTCACATCTAAACATGTGCACATTTTCGCTAAGTTATTTTTCATTGCTGTTTATGAGTTTAAAAATTAAATGGCGTCTCAGAGATCCCAGTAAAACAAGTTCAGTAGCGTATCCCAACAAACCAACCGCCCTCTTCCTCTTTTATTGTATCTCAACTGCACTGTTTCCCCATTACACTCTTATTACCTGCTCTGCTTGGATAAGCACAGCCAAATAACACATTCTTCCCTCAACATAACACGCAGCCGCCTGGAAAGCTCATTAGAAGTTCTCACAATTTAACACCACATAACAAAATATTTGAACCATCAGTGATGCCAATAAGGCATGAGGTTCATTCTCAGAACACCCAAACATTTTTTATTATTTTCATAAATCTCTTTTGCTGTAAAATGGAGACAAGTCTTCAATACTTGTCATTTTTTCATAAAATGATTGCTACAAATTGAAAAGCAGTCACAAATCCTACCATGTACTTTCTACCACACCATATCAGTTTACAGAGCACTTTAAACACCCACAGGACAAAAGTACTGTACACAGAATAAATGAAACAGCAATGACATGATACAATTAAAACCAATAAAATCAATAACACCTAAATATAAATAAAACAGTCCTGTATTAAAATAATAAAACAATCATACAATCAGTTTGTCTCTTCATCTGTTGTGTTTCACCTTTTTGTACATCTGATGCTTCACCCTCAGCCACATATTTTTTGCCTCCAGTTCGCTGTGGGATCCCCACTTAACTCATTTCTGGGGTGTGTCATGCTTCTGAGTCCATCCCTACGCAGCAGGCTTTATGACAGCCACTGCAGTCTCTAGAAGCTTTGGCCTTTCCTTTTAGAAGGAACCAAATGAGGCCCTCTACATTCTACTCTGCTGTTTTAGCCCCCAGGGATGGAAACCACACAGTGAACCCAATAGAAAGTTGCCTATCTCCCTGCCTGGACAACTCTCAGCATCATCTACCGCCCTTCGCTCCCTTTCATTCTTTTATTTTTCTCACTTGTTTATGCCCTTTTTTGCTCTTCTGTCACATATTTCATGTCTGCTTTCTCTGCCACATTTTTTGTCTATTTTTCTCAATCTTGCTGTTCCTGTATTGTTGCTTTAGAGTTCGTATCACACATTTCTTATTTTGAATAATTCTCTGTGGATCTGACAAGTACAAAGGGTGTGTCCTCATGTTTGTTTGCACAAAGCTTTGCTACAAATGTAAAAGTGCTTATACCCCATGAACATTTTCTTCTTAAAACAACAAATTTAAATGTATTTAATTTGCATTTGATATGGTAGCCAAAAACAGGGCAGTGTCAATTGTAAAGTGTATTTATTTATTTTTTTACAAATCATTAGCCTCATAGCATAATTGTCTGAGTCGTATGACTTAGACAATTATGCTATGAGTATATGCTATAAGTATATGCAATGTAATTAACAGCCGAACCTTCTCACAGTGTTTCCCCTAGACCAAGAGTTAAGCCCATGAATCTGACGGTGGGAAGATTAAAACTTACCAGTCAAAAATCACTTAAATTGATAGTTGTACAGTTTTGTAGTGAAGTTCTAATAAAATAGCACAAGTAGTTAATATCTTACTTGAAGTGGAAAATTTTATTTAGTAATAAATTCAGGAGAGTTAGCTAAAGCTAATGGCTAACCTGAGAGGGGCTAAGATCATAGCAGACATCTGCTGTCTTAAAACAATTTTTGGACCCTTCTCCTAACTGTTACCTTTATATAATAAGATCTTTTTGATACCTTCTCTGCAAACTCAGCTTTAGCTGAGGGATGCAAACTAGAAAATGTATGAAAAACCTAAGACAGCTTCGGTTATTTTAGGTTAAACACATTCACTATATTTGATGTTAAACGTGTACCAAAGAAGAAGACACTACCTACAAAAGAAACCTGTTGAAATGTGATCTACAGTTTGATTGGTAGTTGGGTTATCAGTTGAATGGTACAGAATACATGTCACATTTAGGGTGAAAAGATTTTATTTATTTAATTTGTCACAACAATTACACACAACAATTATATTTCACATCACAAAACCCTGGCATTTTGATTTGAGGTGTGTACATGTTTGAGATCCTCTGCATCAATTAATGGCCCAGCTAAGATGCTATATATCCCTGTAGACGTTCTCCTTGTGTTTATGATCATCATTGTACATCGATTTTATTTAAAAAAAATTAATATTAAAGTTAAATATTCAAAACTATTTTTGGACTAGCCGAAAAAACCTTCTGTCATAGACATTGCTGGGAAAAGTGAGGTTCAGCAAAAATCTGAAAATTCAAATTCCTCCTAAAATGGGTAAAATGAATGAGAATAATTCTGATCACTGTCTAACATGTTCACTCCATCCATAATCCAGAAACAAATACATTTTGAGAACTCATTAAAATGCCTTTAAAAAACCCCAGTAGTTCTTACAAATACTTTGAATTCACCTTTAATTATGATCAGTCCTCTTATTTCAGACCTGCAATAAACCTAGAATTAAAAGTCTACTCTGCTTTAATCTTGGCATTTTTTCCTTACACTTTCTGGCATCAGCTATTATTTCTGTCTTCTCATCTTTCCCTCAAATACATCCTAAGGTGGGCAATTTTACAGAGTCGTTATTGTACTTTTTGTTTCAAGACACCTTAATAATTATTTTCCATTTGCTATGTGTTATGTCTGCCTTTTCTTTAGGGTGGTTTCTTTGTAAAGTTGCTGAAATATCAGCAACATAATTCATGTTTGCTTTTTCAAACTCAGTTTTTGTGAACCCATCATACTGATTAGTGTTTTTAGAAGGTACTGCAATTTGGAGTTACACACACTGTTAAAAGCAAGATTTGTTAACACCATCAAGCAATATTAAAATAAGCTGAGAATAGTGATTGTGAGTGCAGGTCTTAATGATTCACAACCTAAAAGTGATAAAACATACACCAAGAACAGAAGAGACTATTTTTTTCATGTGCTATTCTGACTTTAAATAAATATTAAAGGTTTTGGTTTTATTGTTTTTATTAGATAAATTAAAATCACATCTATCTTGGAGGTTTCAAACTCAAAGCATTTTCATATTGTTTTCACAGAAAAAAAACAGAACTGCTTGAATATCATCAATTTTGGTTTCAAACAATCACAAAAAGAAATTAGTTCATGTAAAAATAATTATTTCTCTTACATTATTATTTTGGCAATCTCCACTCTACAAGTGCTGTATTTTATCATTATGCAATGTGCCCTGACTGACACAGGCTTAGACCACTTTTAAAGGCTGAAGGGACGCGGAGCTGATGTTGAGGGATTTAAGCACACAATCCATGTATAGGAGGCTTTAGTCCTCGATGTGGTAGTCCCGGGTTTGAGTCCCTTCCCCAGTGACATCTTTCTCCATTCGCGTTTCCTGTCTATCTACTGTCAAAAAATTGGGAGGAAAATAAAGGCCCCTAGTGTTGCAAAAAATCTTTAAAGGCTGAAAGAACGTGTCTAGTGCAGCTTCGTTTTAAAAAGTAATGATGGCAGAAAGTTGAGAGGATGAGCAGTGAACGTTCCTCGCTGAATGAAATGATAGATGATCAGTACAAAGGTCCTGCAGTAGTCAGCACTATTTCCTCTCTGGGAAAAGTCAGGCATTAAACAGAAAAAATGCAAAGGTGTGGAGGGGCAATGGGGAAAAATGGCCAGTACGTTTGATGACAGCAACAGCGGCATTTAGCAAAGGAAAACTGTAGAGTCCGTTTATTTGTGTGGGAACACAATGACACACCCATGGATCAAAAACATGTACAAGGTTTGCTAGTTTGTGGTGTCAGAAACAATCAGCAACACCGCAAAGTTGTACAGACATCTAAAATTATGACTTGATGTGATCTTTCAGCAACTAAGACAAAGTTATTTTAATTGACTTGTTATATTATAATGCTTTCTCTTACTAGGCATTGTAACACACACCCAGGATGTTGAAGCTTTGAGCTCTTTATTTCAGCGGTTGTTGGTCACAGACCATAACACATCAACCGTCTCCAGAAAATAACATTCAACAAGAAGGCGGCAGGGGAGATTTTGTGTTCAAGGAAATTCTGTTTTCCAAACTACGAGTAACTGTTTTAAATACTCATCCTTTCAATAATGACTAAAAAGAAATGCGATTACATGTTTTTCCATATTCAAGCACCTTAAATTTAATGTTCTGTTGGTCAGTAGGACCCAAAACCAGGCAGGCAAGATTTTTTCAAAGTGGATATTTAAGGATTAAAAAAAAATGATAAGAGAATTTACAGAAACTGAAGACAACACAATGATAAAGATTCACAAGGATCCTAAAAAAGCTGAAAGAACCCAGGAACAAAATAAACACAGAGAGAGTGATTACTGGTTGAAGGAACAAGTGAAACTGATGAACTGAAGTTTGCAGAGCTGAAAGACTAAGGAAAAAAAGGCAAGAAATTATTGAATGAATACACAGAAAACAAAGGAAATAAACAGAGCATAAAACAACCCACTAAAATGCAGATATTACATTTCATGACAGAGCACTGGTTTAGAACAGGATCCAGCTGGAAAAAACTCTCCCAGTAAGGAGATGAATTAGTGACTTGGTTTGAACCCACCACTTGTGTCACAGAACTAGATGATGTGTTTGAAGGAGCAAAGGTTCATTTGAAGTGCCACAAAAAGCAGCATAACATCAGACACTAATAAAAGGGGACAAGGGCAATGGATTGTAAAAGACAAAAACCAAAAATAATTGGTACAGATCAGTAAAAATCATATGATTTGTGTCCTCGATTGCCTATATTCATACACACATGCTCTTTTGTGTCTGCATTCCACAGGGTTACTATCAACCTGGTCTGCCAATGATCAAAGAAAGAACAAAGCAGCTGCACCCTATTAAATATAAATGGTGTTGAGATTAAATACAATCCCTCCCAACCAGTCCCTCTTTATCCTTGTCCTCTCCCTGGCATTCTGTGCTTCTGCCAGCTGCTGACACTCAAAAGCATCCTGTTGCTGCAGAAGTAGCAGAGCAGAGTTGCATACTGGGGCCAATGCTGTTCTACTCTGCCAACCTTCAACACACTGCAAAACGACCAAGTATCTATTTTTTTCTTCTGAAATCTGGTTCTGTAGGTTTATACACATGCAAAGAAGATTTTAGAAAGTATCATCTGCTCAATCAGTCTGTGCACAAAGGGCCCAATCTTCAAAAGATTTGCATGTACAAAGCCACACTCAAACCTGTTTGCGTCCACAAAACTAATCTACAAATGAGGTGCTAATCCGATTGCGTGTGTAAAATCAGCGGAACAGTGGGTGCAAACTTTTTAACGTGTTTGCCTTAATAAATATGCAAAACATATGATAATGACCGAAATGCGCACATTTAAGATTTACCACATTTAAAATATAGCTGCTAACTGGGATGCAAAAATGCCTGCTAACACTTTGGCCTATAGGGGGCATATATAGAATGACAGATAACAGAGAAAGGAGAATCGTCTGTACATGTGTCAACAGATATGGGTTGTTAAAAAAAAAAAAGTAGATGTGAATGGAGGATTCTATGTAAAATTATCTAAACTCAGATTTGGAACCAATCACAAACAGAATCAATGACATATCTTCTATGATAAAACTCCTTGCAACACTTTCTTCTTGCGTCTGGATCATTCCAACGCACCATCTTTGTCAGTGAGATCATCTGCTGAACGCGTACAAACCTGATCATAGCAAAATGCACATTACTAATCCGCCAGAGAAAAGCGCACAGTCTGTTAACTTTAATTGCACATCATGCAAAGGACAACAGTCCTTTGATGTTGATAATATAATTAATAGGAAAGAAATACGGTAGATTAAATCCTTCATTTGCAAACTGGATGCTAAAATCACTTATCAGGTGAAAAATCACCATTTTAAGGTGGCCTATTCCATGTGGTACAAAGAGTGTAAGCTTTAACCTTGTCACTAAACAAAACACATTGCATTATTGACAGTACCATTGTGTCACTGTAGACCAATCAGAGTTGGATCAGTTTGATTATTGTCTAAATGTGAACATATGCCAGGGGAGGGTTTATAGAGTAAAAAATGATTTTGTGTCACCAAACAACAATTTAAACAATCAAACACGTTGTATATCCTTAAAATATTGGCAAAACAAACAAAACACATTCAGTAAAATCATTGGAAAATAATTTATTTTTATGTATATAAATGTTCGATACGTTCAGGCTTGAATATTGTGGCTGTTTATGATAAACTCTGAACTCTTTAAACACATACACTCAAAAAAAAGAACACAGTGAGTCTCCGAAAGTAATAAAAAGATCAAGGAGGCAAACCTCTAGTAAATTAATTGACATGTTTGTCATTTATATTGTTAATATTGATTGGCCAAATTGTTACAAGTTACATCAAGCAACAGAGTTAAAAAGCTGTACGCGCTCTTGTGGTGCTGTCAGTCCAGACTTGCTG
>JAHHUM010000977.1:258190-280576 GCA_036173005.1 Crenichthys baileyi
TGCATGGTGGAACTGACCTTAGCCTTGCTGTCGACAGGGCTGCTATAGGCCTTGTAGCGGATCATCAGGATGATGATGAACACCAGCACCGAAGCAACGATGATGCCGCCAATAATGATGATCATGGTGCCTCCCAGGAACTGGCTGTGCATGAACCGGCACTGGCTGACTTCGCTGGCTGTGTGGAACTGCACACAGCCGACCACACGTGTGGCTGTGAGCGACGTGATGCCGTCGTCGTACACGGCCAGCACACAAAGGTCGTACTCCCGTCCTCCAGCCAGATCATTGATGAGAAAGTTCTTGCTAGTAGACGGGATCATTCTGCAGAGGAAAAGAAAAATGGTGCAGTGGTTAAGATGTAAAGGTCTAATAAAAAATAGAATCACAATACCCACACATACTGATTTGCATAAGGTGTTTTAAATCACACAACAGTGGCTGCTACACAAAGAACAAGGTACAAAATATCAGTCCTTCTAGTGAAGCATATTTAAGCACCACCTACTGTGCCTTACTAAAGTAATCATACCCCTTTAATGTTTTCACATTTTGTGGGACAACAGAAAGTAGTGAACAGCTGTCAATTAGAGGAAAAATGGTTTCAATATTATTTACAAAAGCACTTAGTAAAGTTTGGTGTGCATTTTATTTTCTGCATTTCTAAGTCAATTAATGATTCAAGTCTTTTGGGATATGCCTTGACCAGCTTTTCACATCCAGACACTGAACATTTTTCCCATACTTTGTGGTAAAATAGTTTAAGCTCAGTCAGATTGGATGAAGAGCATCTGGGAACAGCAATTTTCAAGTCTTGCCAAAAATTGGATATAGGTATGGACTTTGACTGGGCCATTCTAACCCATGAATATGCTTTGACCTAAACCTTTTCATTATAACTCTGCTGTTGCTGTCAACCTCCTCCCCAGTCTCAAGTCTTTTTCATCCTCCAACAGATTTTCCTCAAGATTTGCCACATATTTAGCTCCATCCATTGTCCAACCAACTCTGATGCGATTACAATGCGATTTTCAAAGCCCGAAACGGTTTGTGGACGCAATTTTTGCGTGTGGATTTAGAACGTTTGGAATGCAGGGGCTAACGGGGACGCAAAAAATGTCTGCTGTCACTTTGGCCAAAAGGAGGCATTGATAGACTGACAGATGACAGGGGGAGAGGATCTTCTGTACACATGCCAACAGATTTGGGTGGTCAGAAATAAAAATATTAAAAATAGATAAGAATAGAGGATTCTATGTAGGATTATCTAAACTTTGATTTGGAGCCAATCACAAACAAAAGCCATGATATTTCTCCTATTGTAAAACTTGCAACACTTCTTTCAACATCATTCCAGCGTAACTTGGCTGTCAGTGATCATCTGCTGAACGCGCACAAACTGTAACAGCCTGTAATCGCACATCATGCAAAAGACCCACTGTGCTTTCATGTTGATAATGTGATTTATAGGAAAGAACTAAAGACATTATAAGGCAGATTAAATCCTTCATTTGCAAACTGGATGCTAAAATCCCTTCTTAGCAGGTGAAAAATCCCCATTTTAAGGCAGCTTTTCCATGTGGTGACAAAGACAGTGTATGCTTTAACCTTGTCACTAAATAAAACACATCGCATTATTGACAGTAACGTTATGTCATTGCAGGGCAATCGGTGCTGGGTCAGTTTGATTACGTTGTTTAAATGTGAACAAATGCCAGGGGAGTGTTTTGTTTCTGCAGTAAAAAATAATTTTGTGTCACCAAAAACAATTTAGACAATCAAACACGTTGTATATCGTTAAAATATTGGCAAAACAAACAAAACGAATTCAGTAAAATCATTGTAAAATAATTTATTTGTACGTACATTCAATGTAACTTTTTTGCAGGACGGTTATGTAAAGCTATGTTTTAAGTTAACAAAGCTATAACATGCAGATTGCCAACTCCTACAACAATCTTTTTTTGTTGTTGCTAATATTACGTTCAGGCTTAAATATTGTGGCTGTTTATGATAAACTCCGAACTCATATACTCTCAAAAAAACAACAGAACCCGATGAGTCTCCGAAAAGAATTAAAAAATCAAAGGAGACAAATTAATTAACAGACATATTTGTCTTTTATATTGGTAATATTGATTGGGCAATTTGTTGCGAGTTACAAGATAAGAGAAATAATCTCGTCAGGGCAGAAAAAACTAACTAACTGTAACAGTCCAGGAAAGCAATGGTCGAACAGAACAGAAGGAAAAATCAGCAACTGGATCATTTATAATGATGCAGCATAACAATCCCTGCATATTTCGAGCAACACAGCAGAGGATCTGTTTACTTTTCTTCTTGTTCCAGCCAGTAGCACATGCAATTTGCACCTGTTTTGCACCTGCTATCCATTGCACGTGCAATCTTTGAAAATCGCCATTAACACCACTACTTATTGCACGCGCGATTTATTTATAGTTCACGCAAATTAGCACCCATTATTTGGGATCTTTGAAGACCAAACCCAATGTGTTTTGTATAAAGGCTAAAATGTTCAATTTTGATCTCATATGACTAGAGCTCTATCTTTGACATGTAAGCTTCTTGTGGCTTTTCTTTGACAATGGCTTTCCATTTGCCACTCTTTAATTAAGGCCAGATTTGTGGAGTGCAAACTAATAGTTCATCCAGAGTTACCATGGGCATCTGGGCTTCATCTCTGATCAGTGCTCTCTCCCACCCAGCCTGAAGGACAGCCATGGATTGGTAGGCCAAAAGTTGTGCCATACCTGCTCCATGGTTGAATGAGGGATTGAACAATGCTGTGAGATTTTGAAAGCTTGGCATATTTTTCACCAACCTAACACTGCTATAATCTGCTCCACATCTTCATATCTAAGCTGTCTGGTGTGTTCTTTGGTCTTTATGACTGACTGTTTACTGATGTCTGCTTAAAAATGTCCGAGGCCTCCTCAGAACAATATGTTTTATTTAAGGGTATTGGTGTAAAGGCAGCTTTCCTTCTACATCACCAATTTTTGTAACTCTGCGTTAGTCAGTCACACACAATCCCAAGAAAACATACTGAAGTTTGCGGTTGTAACGTGACAAAATGTAAAAATAATCCAAGGGCTATGAATACTTTGACAATGCACTGTATAAAACAAAATGACATATTATACTCTTTAAGGTTTGTGTATAAAATGAAAGCAAAGGTGATAAAGTATAAAAACACTTATTGTCTTCCCACAACAGCTGCATACTGCAGGACAAGCGATGCGTGCTGTGAAGACAGTGTTTTGTTGTGTGATTACCTAAGGTCAAGTGCGAGATTACACTAAATACGCAGGAGAAAGGCATTGTCTTCAGGTCAACATTGGCGTTAATATAATTAGAGGCTTGTTCCTTTTCCCTAAAGGGGGACTTTGATGGTTATCATTTTGTAGGTAATAATGTACCACCTAAAGACAAAATAACACTCATTTCCATGGTGAAACTGACTGAGAAAATTATACAAGAGAGCCAGTCATTATATCTATTAAAAGCTAAAAAAGAGGGGAGGGAATGAAAGGATGTCAACCACTACTATTAGTTTTCTCCCTTAAGGGAAAATCCTGAAATACAGTAAATTTGTGTCACAGAATTTAAAAGAAACACATGAAGCTTATTCTAGTAATTTCAAAAGATCTTCAGATGGTTCTTTCATCCCCGTGTTTTCGAGAGGGAGATATTTCTACATTAGCACCTTTGTAAGCTGAGACTAAAAGCTATTAAATTTGTCTGTTTTATCCAATCAAATTCTGGTTTACACCCTTTTTTTTAGTGTGACTCAGAACTTTACTGTGCACCGACATTTACATTGCACAAGGAATGATGATAGTGTAATAACATGGGGTGGTTGTTGCACAAAGCCATTTTAATCCTATTATTTAGTCATATCTCTTTGCAAACACTTGGGTGTGAATTTGATGTGCTCATATTGTATGCTGGTAAAAAAAAAGGCCAAGCAAAAGTATTCCCATCCCTTAAATGTTTTCACATTTGTCATGTTACAACTTCAAACGTCTGGGTTTTACTGGGATTTTATAGATCAACACTAAGTAGAGCATGAAAGTGAAATGGAAGGAAAATGTTCCAACAATCCTCAACATACAGCAAAACCTACCATGGAATGATTTAGATCAAATCATGTTTATCTGTTAGAATGGTCCGGTCAAAGTCCAGATTTTAATCCAACTGAAAAAACTGTATGTAGCAAAACCTTTGTTAAAAATGTTTATTTATAGTTCCCATCTTTTCTGACTTAAACTAAGTAATTTGAAAAGCTGGTAGAAAAATATCTCAAAAGAACTATGACTGTTATTGCATGTATTTTATTGTAACACAAATGCATACCACACACATTTTTATTCTTAAAAAAACTTTTGTCAAATAAAAATCCTAATAAAATGTATTGAAGTCTGTGGTTATAATGTGTCAAAATGTAAAAAAAGTTAAAGAGGTAAAAAATCTATGCAAAGCACTGTGTCCGGGGTATCTGTGCTACTTAAGCATTAATATCTCAATTTTTAAACTCAGGAAGCAAAATACTAAAGATTTAAACAACAACTTGTAACCTTTTGGGTATGAAAGAGAGAAAAATGCCAAAATGAAAACAAATTTGTTAACCTAAAGCTTATTAATCATCTCAAGGCTAGTCTGTTCTTTCGTTGTTTTAACTTAATTATTATGTTATTATATTGTGTTAGTTCTGCTTTTAATTTGCAATAAGCAAATAACCTGAACCCTCTACAACAAATCCTGGCTTTACACAGTTTTTCTAATTTCCTTCTGTGATGCAGTCAATTATTTCCAACACGTTCTAATGATACAGTTACATGGAGTGAAATACTAATTGTGTTATTGTTGCAGTCATATTACTTTCTAATGATGCTGATTAAAACCATTTGGTTCTTAAGGGTACTTGGACTTGCAATCCAATTTATGTGTTTGCAACAAACCACTCAGTTTTGCTGCCAATGTGTGCCATACACTGAGGCTATTTAACGCCACTTGAGTTTCTTTCTTTTTACTATGACTACTCTGTAGGAGTTTGGTATTTAATTTAATTTAATTTAACATAATATTTAGGAGATTCAAACTCTCTTGGTGTTCATCCCACCTCCACCCTGGCTTACCTGTACACCAAAGTGTCATCTATCGTGCTGTTATACTGAATCTGGTACATTCTGATACCAGGGATGTGGCGTTCAGATGGCCAGCGGATCACGGCGGAGGAAGAGGTCAGCTCCGTGACCAGCACCCTCCTGTCGTGCTTGTCGTAGCCTTTTGTGTCGTTGCCGGCTTTAGAGGAGGTGGTGATGTCAGAGAGGCCGGGGTCCTCACGCATGTGGCCTGTGTTGTTAACGAACAAGGGTAAGGGGATCATGCTGATCTCGACAGCAGCTGTGGCGATGCCTGCAGCATTGGACGCCACGCAGTTAAATGACCCGCTGTCCTTCAGCGTAGTGATGAGAATATCAAGGGTGCCGTTATCATACAGGATGGTGCGAGAGTTGTTATGCACCAGCTTGCCATCTGGGGACCTCCAGTGAATGTCTGGGTCTGGATCCCCCATGGCTTTGCACTTTAAAGTCACACCTTGTCCCTCCATCACATAGGGCTTAGAGGCGTAATATTTGGTGATCAGCGGGGGCTCGCAGATAAACTCCTCCTCTTGTATAGACCAGAAATATTTGTCCATGAGATGTTCCGGTGAGGCACAGGTCTCCAAATCGTCCTCCCGAGTTAGCCGACGCAGCCACAGCAGCTCGCAGTTGCAGTGAAGAGGATTCCCGCCAAAGCTAACAGCCAGGGTGGACGAGCTGGAGCCCTTAGCATCGGACAAGACCTGAGCATGCTGGAACAGGCTGTCTGGCGGAAGCTTCTGTAAACGATTAGAGGTCATGTCCAGGCGGACCAGCTTAGTGAGCAGAGTGAAGGTTCCTGCTTCAATGTGATCAATTAGGTTGTGGTCCAAGGTGAGTGTGTTAATATTGGTCATTCTGGCTATGGCTTCCCATGGAAGGCTGCGCAGGTTGTTGTTGGAAAGATCCAAGTCCTCAATAGTGAAGACAAACGCGTCAAAGGAGGTTGGGGCCACTTGGTGGATCTGGTTGTTTCCCAGAATGAGGTGCCGCAAGTTGCTGAGGCCCTTAAAGTGATCGCTCTTTATGATGCTGAGTCGATTCCCATCCATGTGGAGAGCCCTCAGTGAGCGCAGGCTTAGAAAGGCATGGGGGACGATCTGGCTGATCGTGTTTCGGGATAGGGTGAGGTGGACCAAGCTGGTCATGTTGAGAAAGTCCTTCTTGCGGATGATGGTGATAAAGTTGTCTGTAAGTCGCAGCTCCACTGTCTTGCGGTCAATGGTGGGGGGCACGAATAGCAACCCAGTTTTTGCACAAAGCAGAGTCAGAGTGGGCGAGAGGTGCTGGCAGATGCACCGGCCGGGGCAGCTGTAGCCTTTCACCAGAGCTGCACACAGCAGCACGCACAGAACTAGCCGGTCCATTGGTGATTATTTTTCAGGCACTGTGTGAGAGGCAGAGAGAGAAAGAAATGAGAAATGGTGAATGAAAAAAGAGATCTTTGAATTAATAAATAGCATCATAGCCTTTATGAGAGCCTGCTGCTAACATCCAGAGTCTGACCAAGACTGCCAGGGAACCATCAATCACAAAATGAAATAGAACTTTGCTGAAATAATGGCACCTGAGATGATGAAAGGCTGTGCCTGCACCGTAAGAAGCCTATGTGCAGAGACAGCCTTTTTAATGGAAATAACAGAATGTTTTTTTTTGGGTGCATCACCACCATATCATATAATAGCTTGAATGATCACAGTGCCTAAAATAGGTAACCATACCATCATCTAACAAAGTGTATTTGTTTTTCCCCAGTCTTTGTATTTCACACCAGGTTGGGAAATTAAAGCAAGAAAAAGGGCACTTGTCAAACAGAGCTTGAGGATTTTTATAACCTTTTCATGTTCTGCCGCTTCTGAGAAAAATTAGACAGGAACCTGTCATGTAAATCACAGCAACAAAAAGCAAACTTGAAAACAAAGGCAATATGTCTTGATTTGAATCTGTCTCTTGAAGGACCAAATAAATCGTTCCTAGGTTTTAGGGACGCTCTGAATCTCTGATTCCCATTTAGAGGTATTGATCTCAACCTCTGTAAGAACATGCCTCTGGTGACAGTGGTAAAAAGTGATCCTTGGCTGTAGTAACAATAAGAGACCCCTTTGAAATATAAACCAATATGTGCCGATGCCATTTTGCCATTGTTTAAGCCTCTTCGGCATCGGCCTTAACTGCTAATGCCTTAAGCTTGATTGCTGATGTGAGAGCCTGTTAATGCTGATTAAGTTGCAAGATGCCAACTTACTTTCCTGTCTAGGTTTACAGAGTGACACATGGGCTTCTGGAGCCTGCCACTCCATCTATCTCACAAAATGATTTTTTTTCTCCTCATCTAGCTCTAGAGTGCCAGTCAGCAGCCATGTTCGGTATAATTATTCTAATTGACTGAAGAAGAGTAGGCTAAGGATTTTCTGTTTCTTTTAGTATTTGTGACACTTTATCCGCTTTAATTTTAAAGCCTCTTTATTTACAGACATGGACAAATTTGTTGGCACCCCTGTTATAGATGTATAAATAGAATTAAAATAAATTCATATTTTATTTTAGAAGCATAATCCCACATTCATTTTTTAATCCAATCTTAAACCAGAGTATATATATTCAATGGAAAAAAATCCACATGTTTAAAAAGAAACAAAAAAACATTTTTTCACTTGTGCTTTACTCATTTTAACTGGTGAGAGTTTCTATGAACTTTTCTTTGGTTACCCATTAGTTTTTGTTTCCATGGGGTATAAATATGATATAAAAAACAGGCACATTTCCTTTGGTCACTGGCCACTAGGATAGATAAGGATTTGAATTTATCCTGCTACCACACACAGTGAGCGGGATGATAAGGGAGGTAAAAAAAAAATAATACAGCAGAAAAAAGTAGCATATTGAGATCATCAAGTCTTGATAACAACCATGGATGCCATCCAAATGCCAACTGGCTGTTCAGGAGTGATGCCACAGAAAAACCTTTTCTGTCCCACCATCGCAAACGTTAGCATCTGGAGTTGACCTGAACTGGAACTGTGTGATTTGGTAAAGTAACACTAAGATGGAGTTCTTTTACACTCTATTTTGTTTTGACGTGAAACAAATTATAAATATGTGCCAAAGCACCCCATGCCGACTGTTAAGTAGGGTGGAGGATCTGTGATGCTATGGGCACTGTTTCTCTTTGATTAGGCCCTGAGTGGCAAGAACCTTTTAAAATCCTGGGACAAGGATTTATTTGGTGGACTCTTTTTAAGGACCCCGATACTGGTACTGGTTATTTATCCAATGGTTGGAAACCATTGATCTTGAGAGGAATGTTCTAAGATCCCTCTCTGTATGAACCAATCTTGAAAAACATTATTGGAGAAGACTGAGTTGTAACATTAATTGTTGTGACATTAATTGTCCCATTTGTGATTTTGTTAAAAAAAAAAATTATGAGATTTTTTCCCCATAAATAAATGTACTCAAATTAAAGGAATGATTTTTCTAAAATGTTCAGTTATATTATGCTTCTTCCTCACGACAAATGACTATTGAAGATGAGTGCCAGTCCTCCTGCACCCCTGCAAAGATAAGCAGGTGAAGACAATGGGTAGATAAACAGTCATAATGCTACTGCCTAAAATAATTATTTATTCTATGGCTTTTTACACACCTTTACCAGTGGCACTAACAAATCCCCCCACCCCCATATGTAAGCAAAAGTATATCATGTGCACATTGCCAATAGTTCTAAACAGGAATTGATTTTTCAAAAATCTTGTGGCACGATCCATGCAGTAAATGTCACATATGAAATTTCATTACAAAGTTGGAATCTGCTAGTTTTTTTCTCCCTTATTCATATGTCTTTATTAAGAAAAAAAAAAGATCTCTTGATGCAGTGAGACAAATAAGACCGCAAGAACTTTGCAATCATTTGACCTAAATTGAATTTGCCAGACACTGTTGCCACACACTCTGCAGACTAGTTGGCAACTAACAGACAGACGACAGTGCATCTTTTGTTAGCCACAGAATACTGCCACCCAATCAGAGCTCTCATTAAAATCTGGGTTCCTATGATATCACTATCTGAGGCCAGCGGAACAGCTTGAACCACAAATTCCGACCAGTGGGAGAGTTTTATCAAAGACTGCTGATCAAATTTACTCTATACTGACAGCACTGGTTCAACTTCATTCTACACTCCTCTTGACCATTAGGCTGTGTTGAGAAGAGACACTTAGACCAGACCTTTACTTGGTTTGTGTGTGCACTTTTCTCTCACCTTGTTCTGACTCTGCACATTGACATGTAACTTTCTCAGACTAGACAGGTGGAGTACAACATGCACACACAGTCATTTTCTGCAATCAGTTCCATATATTGTGAGGTTGTGCCTACCACTTGTGCAGAAAAACACACACTTGGTATTGAATGATTTATGACTACCCCCCTGGAACAAATTTATTTGCAACACTTCTATTGCTGGCAGCAGAGTGTGACCCAGCAAGCGAGAGTTGGTGGGTGCAGTACACCTCATCCTTTCTGTGCATTAAATTCCCTTTATGAGAGCGCTAGTTACACTCTGTTAAACTTTGATACATTAGTGACCTTGCTTGATCGTGTTAGTATTCCAATGCTAACTAGGACACAAAGCTCATGGTTTCTCTCTGGACCATCTGTGCCTGAGCACTTTCTGCCACACCATAAAGGATACTCCACTAATCTCTCAGCATCTCTGGGAGAGGGGGAAAACTTTGTTGCCACAGCAACTCTTGTGCAAAATGTAGGTCTTTGAATTGCATTAGGATGAAAATAAGCTACTCAAAAAGCGAGGCTTCAGTCCTAATGGGTGCAAAGAAGGTACGAGGTTGACATGAATAGATGTATAAATGGCCAAATGAATTAAATGAAAAGGGCAGCTCCATCTCACATTTAGTTTATTGCTTAATATCAGTGCTGGTCACTAAATCCAATAACTGGAAAACAGGTGAGTGCACAAATTAAACTGGAGTTTAGGTATATCCGTTGGTACTAGTCATTCAGATGAACAACATCTTATAAATAAATTGCTTTCACAAACAATTTTAAGCTTGAATTTGCATTGTTTATGCTCAGGAGCTACAGTGTTTTTTATATTCATTGAACCTTTTCATGTTTGTCATACTAAACTATTAACTGTTTCACTGGGATTTTATGTGATAAACCTACTAAGTAGCACATGATTGTGAAGTGAAAGGAAAAGATTGGTTTGAAAAAAGTCACAGCAGAATAAATATAACCCTAAAACAGGGGTGGCCAACTCCAGTCCTTAAGAGCCGGTGTCCTGCAAGTTTTAGATGGATCCCTTGTCCAAATTAAATAAATGGCTCATTAACAGGCTTCAGCAGAACATGATGATATGCTGAGGAGGTAATTCAGCTTTTTGAATAACCTGTGTTTGAGCAGGGACTGGAGGGCTGTAGTTGGCAACTCCTACTATAAACATACAGCTAGTGTTGGTGGGAGCAGCATCAAGCTGTAGTAATGCTTCTCTTCAGCAGGGACAGGGGAGGTTGTAAGAGTTCATGGGAAGATGGTTGTGTCAGAATACCCTTAATCACTGGAATAGTTTCACAAATCTTTGTTTTTAAGAGATATATCGGGCTAATTCCCAAAACAATAAGGTATCTTTGCTAAGTATTCCCAGCAGAAGTTACCTAAACTGGACCAAGTTATAGCTAAATGTCCCACTGAAAATTAATTTGTCAGCAACTAAAGGGTTTGAAAGTTTAAGAATAGTCAAGTTGCATTCATGTGTATGTGTCAAGTTCAGGCAAAACTTTGCAAACTTTACAAATATGTTTTGTGTGAGAAACTATAATTCACCACGTTGTTGATTCATCTGATATCTGTTGTTTGGAAATTTGCTTAGAATAAATCTCAGAAATATTGTATCTGCAACTCTGTGTCTGTTTTTATAAGCTATATGAAAAGTTAAACACCAATAGACTTAAATACAAAGCAACTCTGGAAGCAAACCTGTTAGAGGCTGCAAATTATTTGAGACTGGGATGAAGGTTAACCTTCCTGCACGAGAAAGCCTCAAAACATACAGGCAGAGCAAGAGTGGAATGGATTGGATCAAAGTATATTTACAGTATGTATTAGATAGAATGGCCCAATCATAGTCAAGACCTGAATCCAATTAGGAAACTGTGGTGAGAGCCTTATCCTTCTTCGTTTTTTCTCCCAGGTGGCAAGGGAGAAGTTAACATTTGCAGCCCCGTTTATTTCTTAGTAAAGAAATGCATAAAATATTCTCAGCTATCTGATCAAAGCTATAACCACATTAATAATGCTGTACATTAATAAACAAACACAAGTTACTTAGACACCTGTTGTTGCATATTTTTGGATAAATCTATTTAACATTTGAAATGTTAAGTGCTGGAAAAAGTCCAGCCATTTGAAGTTGGGTTTGTTAAGTTGCCTGCTACTGCTAAAGTTGCAGGTAGCAATTCAATTTGTCCATTACCAAATTAAGTTATATTTGAATAGAGTGAAAAAATGAGGAGATCAAACCCCATTCTCTTATTCAGTACATGCATTTTTTTTATTTAATGTTTATTTGATAGGGACAGATACAATAAACATAGATCATTACTCCAAAAAACAATCTGATGCCTGCATCACAATGTTTATAGCCATGGCAAGTTCGCAACACCTATCCCAAGAAGGGCCTTTAACAGTTAAATAAGGTCTGACATATTCAGTTGCTGGTTAATTTCTATATAGAGAAAAAAATAATCTAATATTGATTACATCATTAAGTTGGACCCTTTGTCACGCATGCATCAGCATGGATTCCCGAGTCATATTTACAGATCTGCGCCAATTTGTGACTGGTGCACAAAGCAGAGAGGAAAATACAAGAGAAAAAGTGCAGGAAATATGCTGATAGTTCACAACAGAATGACCGTACAATGCAGGAGCCCAAGGGTTAATGGAAGTCACATTGAGTGAAAGTTCATAAGCTCACATTGTCTTACTAACAGATGCCAGATTGATTTATCTTTATTTTTGCATTTTTCCGCAGCAAAAATATATTCAATATAGGGAAAAATATTAAGGTTAAGGAAATGTTAGAAATAAATAACCTTAAGATGTATACAAGTGCAAACGTTTCCTAAAGAGTCATTAAGACTCATTGGGACTTTGTGTTGGTCTAATACATAAAATCCTAAGGCTAGTAATGAAACAAAATCAAAGGGTATAAATACTCTTGCAAAGAATGAAAAAAACAAATAACATGTATTTTAACAGGGTTTTTTCCAGATCCCTTTACCTTTTATTGCTTCACAAAATATAGTCTGGTGTTAGGGCAGCGGTCACTTCCTTATGATTTATTAAACATCAACAGGTTGCAGAGACCGTGGCTGAAGTAGCTTTTGTCTCTCAGCACCCTTTGGGCTCTGCAAAAACACATGACCTCTCTGAAATAATTGATTATTGCTTCATGGGCACCGGTAATGTTCTGAGAAGTTGTAATTACTCACTGCTGGAGCTCCCTGTCTTGGCCTGTGCACATCCCTGGCAGGTTTGCTCTGTTTCCAGTTTGGATGCTAAATATCCCTCCTATGTAGAAGTAAAAAACAAAACATACGGCAATATAGCTCGGCCTTCCTAAGTTTCCTGAGGAAGTGCAGTCACTTTGACAATTTATATGGTGAGACATGTGTTGAAGTACAATAATTCCACCATATATAAAAGACACCCTCAACACCCCAGTCCGGATGTCGTGAGAAAGAACAGATGAAGAGCAGGAAATTAAGATTAACACAAGTTTAATTTGGTAAATGATAAGTCCGGTAATTCCCTAAACATATTCCATAAAAAAAGAATGATACAGAGAAAGAAAGAAAGATTTACCAAAGGCCTTTGGGAGAAGACTCGATCAGCAGCAAATCTACGGCTGATCACCGAGTGATCTACCTCATCATAGATGCCAGTACATTTTATAACAATCTACATCAATGGCTGAGCCTCCCCATTATGCAGTCTGGTGCTGTAAATTAGCCAAGCCCAAAAGTTGACATTTATTGCTTTACTGCCCATACAAACAGCATTTACTACTTGCAGCTGCTGAGAACCTCCTGACCCCTGTTTCACCCTTGTTGCAGCCGGACTTTTGCTGTGACCTCTGACCTCTCCCTCTCAGGCTCAAAATACATGTTGTGTCCCAGTTTTATGGTTATACATGTGAACTGAACTAATAACATGAAAGTACATGATTTTAATTCTCAACAATTGCCAAACACCCACAAGCATACGGAATAGTGAAACAAACGGCTATAGACTGCATCATTGTGGAGACAAAAAGGCTTCTTGTACAACTACTGTATGTATAAAACCTGCAAAATAATAAACTTTTTTAGGAAGAAAATGTACAATTGAGCGAAAACACTGCTAGATGTCAAAAAAATGTATGCTCGTAAATGTACACAAATCCATTTTCTTTAATTTTAAACCAATTTTAAGCGGCTTTCACGCTTTTTTCTTGTCTCGCCATGTTTCTTGGTGTGTCTAAAAACACTTTTTATGTTGATGTAAATGTGAAGAAAATCATGTAAATTATGTGAAACATTAAGTCCTGTTATGTAAATGAATGAGCCATTGCATTAGAGTAAGTTACATTTTCCTGCTGTGTCAACGTCTCATTATAGCACCTTTTCCGAACTTAAAGATTGTTTGACCACCTTAGGCTGAAAGTTCAATGCACTATACAGAGCCAATGTAAGCAAATAAGTAATTTTAATTTGTATAGCACTTTCACAGATATAGATGACAAAGTGCTTCACAATGACAGAGCATACGATTTAAAACATTAAAACAAAACATTATTTAAAAGACAAAAAATTACACATACAATTAAAACAGAGATAGAATAACAATGTCCAACTGACCCGGGATTTGTCAACATCTGAAGGTTTCAAGATGGGTTAGGGTTTTCTGTTTGAGGTTGTGCCCACAATAAATCAAGGAAACCTGTATCTACTAGTCTGCGTCTGTTTTTAAGCACAAAAAGTTGTTGCTAAATACAGGACAATACTGGAAGAAAAGCTGTTAGAGACTGCAAAAGATTTGAGAATGCGGACTGGGGTCAAAATCCAGGCCTATATCCAGTTGGGAATCTGTGCCCGAACTTGAGAAATGCTATTCACAGACAATCCCCATGTAAACTGACTGACCTTGAGCTGTTTTTCGAAGTAGAATGGGCAAAAATGTTCTTCTTCAGATGGGAAAAGCGGATAGACATTCACCAAACGTCCTGGGGCTGTAATAAAGGTGTTCTACAAATTAAATTAAATTAAATCAAATTTGAAGATCAACTGCAGGATGATGCATTTGCCAGATCCTGCTTCAGGTCTTTGTTGGAATAAATCCTATATTTTAAAGACATGAGTTCATTTTTAGCAGATAGATTCTTCTTCTTTTGTCCCTCAGTTTTCTAGGGTCCTCCTTTTTTAAGAACACACTGAGGGAAAATCCAAAGTAAAAACTTTAAGAAGACTTTCAGAAAGCCATGGGAACTATTGATCAAGAGCCCTTTAAAATATTACAAAGTCTGGCTCCTTGGGAGCATAAAGAAATTAGGGATATTTCGTTTGCACAGCATTATACATTCATGCCCTAGTCGGAAATAGTTTTAGCTTTAGGGCCTTTATCCTGCAAGGCTCATTATGCTCTGATTAGTCTACAGTGGCTAAGTTGGCAAACCTGAGGAACTCTTTATGAAACTGTGTCTCATGGTATTGTAAAGAGAAAAAATTGCCAGGGTTTTTAAGGTAGCTCAGAAGCAGAGGGAAAGAATATGTCTCAATGCTGTATGAACTGCATCAAGCCATTTCACTACCTTTTAAGTGAGTAAAAGAAACCAGTCTACTAAAATCGAATATGTTAATGTAACATATGTTTTGCCAAGGGACAACAAGATATCTTTGACCTTAATTACTTAGTTAGAGTTAGAGCCCTATGTTTATGAACAACAAGAATCACAAAGTCAGAAAACTAAAACAAAATTCAGAAATTAATACCATCCAGAGCAGGAGAATTGTTTTCAAAACTTTATCAACCTTAAAAATTCACACAAGCCTGAAATATTAATATTAGTAGCTGTTTGTTTTTTTAATTCTACTATGCATATTAATATTGATAATCGCCTAATACAACTTTCAAAGCAAGTTTTGCAGAAGTATTATCTCCATATGCATTTTTCGATAAGAAAAGGCTATAATGTGCCTTTGATTTAGTAAATACTGTACATCTCAGAGCAGACAGAATGGGAACTAAGCAGGTCTTCCTATGGACAATGATGAGTCATAACTATTCTGTATTAAAGGTTTGTTTTAGTGGGTGGAAAAACAAACACATAAAATACCTTCATTTAAATGCTGGAGGGAGAATGAGAAAACTAGGAGCTTTATGTTTTTGTGATGATGGTTCTCATTCTAAAGATGGTTTCACAGGGAAAATAATTAAGCAACAGAAGGTCAAATATGTCTTTTGTTTTTGTTTCCCTCTTTGCTACATAAGTAATTACTTATGCACTACTTTAACAGTAACATTTTTTTTCTTTCAATATGTGGTTAATTAAGTGTACCAAGAACTGAGTAAAGCATGGGCAACAATCTGCACAAACCAGAGACAGAAATGTTGGTTGACCACTAGAGATTTAATGTGACGCTTTGACCTGTCGATGTTGATTTTAGCAGATTCCGATATCTCCTTAAGAACTATAATATAAGGAGATATGAGAATAGCATTGGAAATGTTTTTCTACCATTCCTGTCCTCAGCAGTCAAAATTCATTTAGATTAGCAGCAGAGGCAACATCAGGACACAAATGTGAGACAGCATTCCCTTTAAAACAGGATTGAATTCATAGCTGACATTTTAAACAGTCTTTAGCATCTTAGCTTAGCATGTTTAGTGACGTTACCGTAGCTGGCTTTAGTGGAATAGCATACTCCGTGTGTATTCTCTAGAACATGCAGATCCTTACCTTAACTCTGAGATTTCCTTAACGCAAAAGGATAAAACAGAAATGCTTTCCTATACTGTATTGAGCCTTCCTGTTATCTGCTTTAGTCCTGCAGTCTCTTGCTCTCTCACAGTCTGAATGAACCACAGAAATGTCTCAGAATATTGTAGAAAATGGGTTTTTCATTAAAACAGCTTCTTACATCTCCTCTGACTTCAGTTTAAAACCTGAAAATAGTTCACTTTGAGTCTTTTACTCTGCAGCAACAGCTTCCTCTCCGAAGAGTGTTGTTAGCACGACCTGGGACTGCTTAGATATGAAGCGTGCACTGATCAGTAAAAGATTGGATTTTAGATTTTTGGACTAGCCAGTCATCGTTTCAGGTCTAATTCTCAGTTCATCTCTTTTGACATCATTGGATAAACATTTTGCTAATGTATCAGTTAGACTCTGTTATAGATGCTAAACATCCTCCTTGATAGAAACTTTTAAAATAAAAATAAAAAAAGGATTTTAGTAATTTTGTTGGGTAACAGTATGCAATCAATATTATAAAAAAAAACAACAAAGAAACAAAGTGTTAAATCCCTACAATGCAAGGAAAAAAAGAAATACAGAACCAAATCCTAATTTGGCAATAATGACTTACTGTAATAGACATAGTCAAGCCCAGAGTCATCTATACATTAAAATTTAATATAATTATATCAGTATTAACTTATTCTCATCATGAAATTATTATCACTGAGATTTATACAATCCCACATCCCACAAAGCCCCAGCTTACGACTGTGCTGTGAGTCACAAATCAAGCTTTGGCATACATTTGATACTGCCATGATTTACCATGGACACATCTTTTATTAACTGAGAATACAGTAATCTTTGCTCCAAGCCATATTGAAAATGTAATTTAAAGGAAATTCCCTTCTAAGCTCAAAATTCAGGGTGAAAAGTGTTCGCATAAAGCTTGCAAAAGGGTTTACTAAAGTTTGTACTTTAAA
The DNA here is from genome assembly GCA_036173005.1 of Crenichthys baileyi. NCBI lineage: Eukaryota > Metazoa > Chordata > Actinopteri > Cyprinodontiformes > Goodeidae > Crenichthys > Crenichthys baileyi. The sequence continues at coordinate 275,362 of JAHHUM010000977.1, forward strand.
TTCACAGTCGAGTAGGCATTAGGAATATCAGGGTTCCTTTCTAATCAGCTTGTGTCTTTGTGGTTTTTGCATTGTTCCTAATTGTCATAACCAAATTCCTCTGAGGGTGACAGTTTGGGTCTGATGGTTCAAACTTAAACTTTACTGGGTGCCCCTCAACACTTAAATTAAAAATGAGTAGTCAAATATCCAGTCAGAATTATGCCAGATGTCCCTGATGGCTAGAAAAGGCACGTGGTCAAGGTACAACTTCCAAAGGGACATGTAACCAAATATTAGTGCAGTGTTAATATGTAATTGAGCCTGTATGTATAATCTTGACCCTGGTGATTCGACAAAGTCCGTAACAAATTCAAACTTGTGCACCAAACTCCTTTTTTAAAAATTGCTAAAGCTGAATGTTGTACAATCATTGCACCCTGGAAAGAGAACATTTCCAATAAATAATGCAAAAGCCAAAATTAATATGAGACCTAGATCCATGAGACTGCATGTAAACTTCACTGATGCTAAATTGCTCTAAAGAGTAAATCTGCCTTCTAAATTAAATCAAGTTATTAGAAGCAGAATCTGCACTAAAACAGCTTTGCTTCTCATGTCTGTGTCTCCTTTCACTTATTAAACAATCATCTGCACCCAGGAAGGTACGTCTACTAGTGAGCCAAAAACATAGATAAACTACAACAAATATAACACCACCAACTTGTGTAACATTATCTACTGTATTCAAACAGGTCCATACGTGTTTTAGTTACTTGATCTCTAAATTTGAACACATATTTATCACATTTCACCAATCCAAAAAAACTATTATATGCAATTTTTATTTAAAAAAATGCAGACGTTCTCTAATGCAGCATCTTTATACACAGAGCCTACATATGGTAGTAGATTAAAGGGACGCTACCCACGCATATACTCAATAGAAAACAGCACATGTATGCACACATAGATTAACATACTACAAAACAACAAAGTGAGTTGTCAAGAGGACAGAACAGAGAGGGGAATTAATGAATGTTACGCATGTCTTTTTCAGCTGTGCTTTCCAAGCTCAAACTGGTGCTAGAGGAAAGCTGCTGTGTCTAAATAAAATACTCTTAATGGTTCACATAGTCTCAACAGGGATCCGTTAGATTATAAAAGCAGAAATAATCTTGAAGCATTAAGCTGCTAAAGTTAAAAATTCCTAAAAATAAGAAAACACAGCGGGAATCAAACAGGAACTGAAAGTTGCTGTCTCTATTTATCACTTTGTAGCTGCTTTGTACTGCTGCCGCCTTCCAAATGGATTGCATCCAGAGTTACAGATTAGGGTGGACACGCACCTGGAGGCATCTCGGATCATCTTTGAAACTTTGAAGAATAAAAACTAGGAGTTTAGGTGTCAATCTATATCTTAACATTCACTGGAAGAAGAAGGTGCTTCTGCAGCCTCAAAATTGCAAGCTTGAGATGAAAGTCCATGTTAAAATTTGATTAAGGAACAAACTAAAAATCATACAGTGATATCTATAATGCGTTTACTAACCCAATAATTTAAGTGATACAAAGAACATGTTCTCTCTCTTTGAGAACTGCGCTCTAACACAAGTTCACATACTAAAGTGCGCCACAATCTGTCAGGTAAAGTTAAAACAAAATGTGTTTTATTGGACCAGTTGTGATAATAACATGATAATTTTGTTGTTTTATCAGACTATAGCACAAGAGCTAAAAGTCAGAAACATCTTAACAGACTGCACTTTTAATATTCTCTTTTAAAATGTTGTATTTTATTACACTAAAGTTATGATAAAACAATCATAGATGTAACAGGTTTGGTCCTACAGTGTGCGGTGTCAAGCCACACAGCAAGCACAACACACCAAACACGAACAGATTTCACTCACGAACATTCAGATGTCAGACGGGAAATCTCGCATACACTCTCGAGATCAAACGTGAGTTCAGAATAATTCCCTTTCGTGTTTCTGTCACCTTGCTTTCGGATTGACTACGTCACATTCAACAGGCTTTTTCGTCCTTGGAGAACACTCCGCATGGTGGGAAATCATGGTCTAATTTTTGACATCACAAAAGCTGAACACTTTAACAAGGGTTTCCACACTTTAGATCCATTGTAATTTCAGGAAAATCTATCAGTAGTTTAACTAATTCATCGAATGTTGGCGGCTGCCTCAATTTAAGAGTACAAGGACATTGTTGCATATTTTGGAACATAAAACTGAAGCATCTCTGACAAACAATGTCATCCATTGTCTATACCACAGAAACACATTCGTCTATAGCCGTTCCACTGCAAGAGCATTTTCGTGACACAGCTTTGTCACTCAGAAAGCTGTAAATACCAATTAGAGCACACTGGCAGTGAACAGCTATGGGGGCCCTTGTGTGACTCTTGTCAGGGAGCAGGCGTAATTATTGACAGGCTGAGTTCATCGGTGTCAGCTCACTCTCCACCAGTGGACGCCTAAACTGAAGTTGCATGGCCCTGGGGATTTCTGGTCACATCTCATCCAGGTGGGGTAGGGGGTGTATCAGCAAACAGGAGGAGCATTTGCATACTATAATTATTTTTGCATGCCAACAGTCTTCTCAATTAGATCCCACAAAGCACTACGGCTCCATAAACTTTAATTGTAAAAATCTCCCTGAATAAGAAAGAGAAAATTCATCTCTCTGGCAGTGTGCACTGTATTTATACACAGTGCCTGTTGATAGAACCCTTAGGTGATTGATTAATACTTTAAATATATATATATATATATATATATGTATAAAATACTGCAATATAATTTGAATATAGGCTGCTGTATGTAACCTACAGCAGCTTCCACACTTATTGGTACCCTTAGTAAAGATGCAAAGACTGTTCTCTTATGGAAGGCACCATGAACAGGTTGTTTCTTCTGTCACCCTCCAACCAATTAGAATGAGAAAATGACATTTTTATGTGGGATAAAATGCAGTACATTTCGGCACCAAGCACATAAGCCGTCTGCCTATTCTCAACAGGAAGTAAGGTATAACATATAGAGATGCCAACTGTCCAATGCACATGTATAAGTGTAATAGAGAAATTGTTCAGTGCACAACTAACAATTGTGCGCCCCACTTTTCGTGGACAGAAGAGGTATTACAAAAGTACACACTTTAGTGTGTACTTCTGATCAATGCTGTAGTTAATTCTATATCACACATAATATACAAGCTTGGTTTGATAACAACTTAGCACGGCCAACAAATACATGTACTTTTACTGTATTTTTTTTGTACTTCAGAACAATCTCATTTAGAAAATGGGACATTGGTTGTTGGAAACCAGAACTTTGACTATCCATTTGAACAATACAGCTGTTAGTGAAGGCTGGTAGTTTTCTTCCAGTGCCTCTAGTATTACAAAGGAAAACTCGAGGCACTGGACAGGGTATTACAAGACCAAACACTTAGAAAAATAAGCCTCAAAAATGTTCTTTTTTTCACTTGCCTATCAGGTGTAGAACAAACAAATACTTCTGTATCTTTCTAATGCTTCACCGGGTAACTGCCCATATGACTCTTATTAAAAACCACCCATGCAAAGATGTAAAATATCTCTGAAAATAAATTTATCTTTTATTATAGCAGCATAATTTTACTGTTAAAATGTTTAAACATCCATCCTTCAATTTAAGTACACCTATTCAGTAAGAAAAGAATTATCATTTTTAAAATCACCAGTGCAACAATTATTGCCATCCGTAAAGATTTCTATGAACTAAACGTTAAAAAAGTTGATAAAGGTTTCTTGGAACTTGTTATTTCACCTAATATACTTTTAAATGTTACTATTAAATGTTTAGTTGAACAGAGGAGAAGTCTGACCATGACAAAAAAGGCTGAGAAAATTCAAATTTTTCATATATAGGACATGTTTTGTCCTGCAAGCACACACAAAGCTGTTGGCACCCCTAAGCAATTAATATATACACATGTAAAAATGTTTTTAAAAGTATTTAATTTCACTACATTTACTCACTCGGAATAAACATCCTATAAGGAAATAAATGTTGTTCACAAAACAGCTTCTTGCACTATTACTGGTGTGTCTGCTGGTAATACTTCATAATTTTTTTTTTTTTTTTAAAAAAAGGTTACCAATACAATGGCACTTTGTCCTTTATAGTATTTCAATAGGGTTGCAAATAGAGAGAAGGGAATATTGGACCATTTGTCTTTGCACAGTCTTCCTCTTCAGCTCTTTTCAAAGGTGTTTTATAGGATTTATTCAATTCAGTTCAATTCAGTTGTATTTATATAGCGCCAATTCACAACACATGTTGTCTCAAGGCACTTAACAAAAGTCAGGTACACACATTCCAATTAGTCCTAATCATTGAACAGTGCAGTCAGAGTTATTAAATTTATTCAAAATTTGGGTAAAAAAATTTTTTTTGTCAAGGAAACCCCGCAGATTTACCATTCAGTGACTTTCACATTTACTCCTCCCGGGTGAGCATGTAGAGACATGGGCAGGCACTGGCGTTGACTTGCAGCAATCCCCCCCTCTGAGCTGATGTAGCGACAGGGGGAGGAAAAATCCCCTTTTAACCGGGAAGAAAACCTCCAGCAGAACCAGGCTAGTGGGGAGCGGCCCTCTGCCAGACCGACTGGGGTTGGGGAAACGAGCAGAGACACAAAAGGAAAAAAAAGCATGATCCCCCAGAGTTTTTTTTTGGGAAAGGGAAAAGTAAATGTTAATGGATGTAGCTCCTTTTGTTGTTTCCCTAGAAAGAAAGAACCCGAATAAACTCTGGACAGTTTTCAAGGTTAGAGTCTGAAAGAGCCATATAATTAGTTACAGTAAAAAACTCAGTCAAAACGCATGTCTGGGGAAAAAAAAAGGGGGTTTTTAAACACTAAAAAGGAAGGGGGCCAGTGGATCATCGGTAGAGGGGGGAGCATTAAGTTGTTGGGGAGCAGAACTCGGGACGGGCCCCCTCTCTCCCGAAAGGTGTCCCCGGTAGACACCGGTCAGGCCAGGTGTATTCTGGAAAAAAAGAGAAGGAAAAAAAAGTTAAAAGCTGAAATAAAGCAAATAACAAAAAAATTTGGAGAGAGTGTGAAAAATTTTAGCGAAAAATCAATAGTGGTGAAGTGGGGTCATTAGTCCTCCGCAGCCTAAGCCTATGCAACATAACTACCCGAAAGTTTTCGTTCAGTTATTTAGTTA